>BMAV01011463.1:162644-178480 GCA_019973955.1 Trichonephila inaurata madagascariensis | reverse complement strand
CAAAACTAGATTAAATAAAATTCTCTGAAAAATTTATAAGCTCCGTTTTTCTATTTTCATGTGTTATTCAACTTTCTCCTTAAGAATAATATGTAACACATAAACACACAACAGATTTAATTTCTCGAGAAAATTTTTAAGTCATTAAATATATATAATTTTGTAAACATTTTGAAATGAAATATAGTAGCAAAGGTATGGGTTAAGAAAATGCATAATAGATCAAAAATTTCATTTAACATATTATTTTTTTAAAAAAAATATGTACTACAAAGCATATGTGATGAAATCCAATAACTTTATTATATTTCTCCAAATTGCTATACTTGCTATATACTATGCTATATATATATATATATATATATATATATATATAGATTATGGATATACCAGCTAGTATATATATATATATATATATATATATATATATATATATATATATATATATATACTAGCTGATATATCCGGTATATATTGAAAAATTAAACAACACAGATTGAAGGATAAAGAAGTTTTTAAAGAGTTAATCTTACGTGAATTGAAAATTAAATAGATAAAAATAAGCTTTTTGCATATGTCAGCTGAACAAAAAATCTTATTTGTTAAACTTTAAGTCTGTAAGTCTAATCTGATACAAAGGATTTTTATTTATTTAATACGGCCCTTAACTCTCTTGTGGGTTGACGTATCAAAACACCTTCCTAAGCTGATATCTGCTCAGCAAAAGTAACATATTGTTGCGTAATGAATGCCGAAAATAGTGTAAATAACTTATATCTGGTTGTGTAATACGTTAATATTATTTTTTGTTTTATTTATTTTATGTTACATTTGTAATATTCGTAAGAAACGCCGTTTCCTTACATTATAATGGTGATTCAATGAAAACATAGCGAACTGTTGGCGATTGATTGAATGGTGCAGAAGTTGATATGCAACAAAGAGGATAGCACAAAAATCTTATCTACAAAAAAATACATACAAATGCTAATTTTCATAGTGATCGGTTAAATGGTGTAGGAGTGAAGCGATATCATATATACAAACATCCATTTATATATATTGTTACGTAGATCCGAGGGTTCGAGGATTTTATGCAAAACAAGCACAAAGAAAATAAACACTTCTTCAAAAGCGATGTGAATTTATTAACAATAATCCAATCCTTTAAATACAGGATTCAGTAGAAATATTCACAGAGTAAATCTCCGAAGGTCTTCCCACCTTCAACAGCAATCAAACACAATAGCCAGTGTTTAAAAATACACGTATGTAAAAGATTATTCACAAGCACAACCAAGCTAATCGCCAGTAAAAACAATCCTCACTACTCGCTGGTTTAAACAGGGGCTTCGCCTCCCGGCGAGCATCTTATTTTTAGGCGCGACAGAAACTTCCCGAATATAGCCGCACGTGACATTAGTGGAGAGATCCACTACTTTCTAGAAGATTCAGAGGGTTTCGAACTCGCCAACATGGTCGCCAATGATGCCAAAATGGTCGCCAAAGTCGCCAAGTTCTCATTGAATCGCCATTATAACGTAAGGGGCGGCATTGCTTGTGAATGGTACAATTTTAACATGAAATTTACATAACACAGAGTAATATAAATGCATTTAACACTCAAATGCAAATTATTTACAGTATTTCCACAAAATTCGTAACAATATATATATGTATGTGTGTGTTTTGTGAATATCCTGAAAAGCATCTAAAATTATGAAAAAAAGTAATCTAAAAGTAGAAACAAACATACTGAAATTCAACCGCAAAATAAATAGGTAAAAGGAACTAAAAAATTTAAAATAGAGCCTAGCATGTCAAAAGTAATTTCAGACTTACGTACACTTGGGGTACTTAAATACACACGTCATGTTACTACCAAATTTGAAATCGGGAGGAATTTAGAAGAAATTAGGCATCTTCTATTTTCTCATTTATGATACTTTTAAATGATTTTAGTTAAAATAAATTATATTAACCCAAAAATAACTGGAATCAAAATGTTGTTTACGCATGCTTTGTAGTTATGATTTATGCTTTTAGGTGGTGTTAGTAGGAAGGGTGTGATATGCCCCTTGGTGATATAATTTTGATTGTCAGCGTGAGCTAGAGGTGTGGGATTTGAATAAACAGACATTTTAAATTCTTAAAATAACTTTAATAAGAATAGAACTTAAACATCTAACAATTTAGATAAATTTAGCTAGTGAGAATCTAGAATGAACCAACATACAAAAAGTTAGTTAAACCGAATCGCTTAACTTAGATCACTTTCTCTAAATAATTATTCAATCCGCCTACTCTCACTTTTAATTATATTACAAGTCGTAATATCAAATAACCAGTCCTACCTTAATCCAAACTAAGATTCGATCTCTCTATATGGAAACGTCTGGGCGCGCATGCAATGATATGCACCTTGTAATAATGGCTGGGTTTCCAGGTAACTTTACGATAGGCTGTCAATTCACGCTTGTATCTCCTTCAAACATAACATTCATCAAATTGCCATTCAGCTTACTGAAACTTCTGTTCTTTTAAAAACTATCTTATTTGCATTTCTTATTCGCATTTCGCTTCTTTGGGGTTTTTGGGTTTGGGAAGAGTGCCATTAATCTTGGCCATCAAAGGGACCCAGAGGTTATGTTAAAGAAAAACTCGTTAGCCCGTCACAAGGGGGTCTCTCACGAACGTTACTGAACTGGCACCAGTCTGAGTTGAGAAGATTGCTTGTGGTGCTGATCTGTTGTGTGTGTTCCTGTTTCAACCCTTTGGCGATTTATGAGATCGCCAAATACAAAGAACAAAGTTATTTTATGAAATTTTGCTCTCCGATGGGAAAGCTGCAACCGAGACCATTGAGATGCTTCGACAAACCTTTAATAAAGAAGTTTGGAGAAAATAGCGATTGCAAAATGTTTTCTAGTTGAAATCTGGCCTCATGTCAATTGAAAAAACATGTCATGCGTAGGGCATTCTTCATCAGGAAGAAATGGTGAAAACATTGCCAAATTCAAATGTGCAATTGATGAAGATCGGCGAAAGTCCATTGACCAGATTTGTAAGGAAACAGACGTGTAATGTGGCATGTCCTTGACAATGGGACACGTTCTTCGGGCTGCTCTCGCAGCTTTGATATTTCGACAGTTTTTGACGAACAACCCCATGGTGCGTGTGCCTTAACCACCCTACTTATCCTATTTGAATCTGCCGGATTTTTATTTTCACGGATGAAGAGAAGTCTGAAAGGAAAACGATTCAGTGACGCGGATAATTTCAAAGGAAATAACCTAACAACTTTAAACAGTATCATGCCACAAGAGTTCTAGCAGTGAAAAGCGTAGAATAAGTACATCAAAATGCACTTGGACAATATTTTAAAGTTTACTAATACATAGTAAATTACAAAAGTAAATTACAGTAATTTTTGGGTCCTCTCTCATATTTGATGCTTTCTTAAAAGACATACAAGGAATTATTTCTCAAATCGTCCCCAGGTGTCGGATCGGTGAATGCCTCTATTGGTTTTCCAATAAGTGGTAGAAGGGAAATAAAATACCTTTCGTGGACCAACAGGCATGAGGTTTAGTCAGTCTTCCGCCCAAGTGGTTCCTCACATAAAGGGAAGCTGCATATTACCCTTCACTTTTGTGCAGGGGGTAAAGTCTTTCTTTACCTGTCCCTGTTTCTCCTGCTCATCTTCTGGACTGCTGGGGCATTTCCCTGCGACAGTTATATGAACAGCAAGACCTGGTGTGTGACACTATTACGCGGAATGGTCAAATGGACTTGGTGTAGGCCTTTCTGCTCCAAGGGGTTGGAAACCACAACAATAACATTTCTCAAGTATCAGTTACATTTATTTCTTTGAGTAACAACTAATTAAAGAACTATACTAAGCAATTATTTAAACATGTAATGAGAATAATATTTGCCTGACTTTTGGCACTAACTTCCTAGAACAATACACCCCAGCTGTGCTACAGAAGCTGCAAACTTCGAAAGTTACCGTGCAATTTTTTATATGCTGGATTCCTTAAATATTTGGTCACAAGGAAAAGAGCAACATTCATTTAACATTAGAATTACATCTATAAAATTCCACAGTTAAATCATGCAAGTACAAGATATGGAAAGAAAAAAACCAAAAGGAAAAGAATGGCGAAAACGGTACCACTGTCTAAAAAATTCCAAGCACATGCACATAGATATCTTCAGTTATGTGCATGCTCAAAACAACATAGTTACAGATAATTCCCGAATAAATAAAAAAAATATACATCAATTATAATATGTCTAATAGATAGATTATTAATAGAGTGAAAAGGAAATGTTTACTGCATTTTGCACTTCCAAAATTAATTAATTTCTCAGACGCTGATATTCCAGTTTAATAATAACTAATTAATGAAAACCTGAGTGAATAAATTTCAAATGAATTTGAAGAATTATTCTAATTACTTAACTAAGAAATAATCATGAGCTAAGGTTAAAATTAGCTGCAGAGAAAGTCAAAAACACACAAGGTATTATTCATATCTCAAACTCAAACAATCATATTTATTTAAAAACTGCAACGTGCTCTTGAATAAACAGAAGCCGAAAAGTATTTCCAATTTTAATGGAATCTTTGTGAAAGAGGAAGTTTTATATTTGCACAACAATTGACTCGTGTAAGCTGAAATTGCGAATACCATGTGCAGTATTTCTTTTAGTAAGTTGAAGAAGTAGAATATAAGAAGATATTTGTGGCATTAAATCATGCCAGAAATTATGAGGACTAATTTTAGAGAAAAAGAAGTAAAACAACAATGTTGTGGAGAACTAATTACCTAACAGTGAAACATTTGAAAGTCAAAAAACATATTTAAAAACATGCATTGAGTTAAACATTTAAGTAGTGTAATTTTTGATGTTTTGGAGTTCTTAGTATGGTAAAGATATTATTTATGTATGACTCAGTTTTCAAGTCCTAGAGATATACTCGGGGTTTTTAAATATTGTTAAAAATTCTTGAAATACTTTTTAGGGATAAAAACCGCAAGAAATTAGTAGCTTTTTCGAAATAAATTTGTAGAAATAAATGGAAATATAATTCTTTTTCTTAAAGTTTTTTGTTAAAAAATTGATTTTATCTTTCAACAATAAGATAATATTTTATAAGTATACTACTTTTTAATAATATTATTCTTTTTTATATTTTATAAGTATATTTGTACATATAAACATACTGCTCTATTAAATATAAAGTTCATTAAAAAGAAAGTCACCATTTTATGTTTTATAGGCAGTATAAAATATAAAATGTATAAGAAATTTTGTTTGAAAGAATTTTATTTGTTCATATGTAATTATTGTTCAGTTGTATATATATATATATCTGTGAACATATAACATTTTGTATTTGTTAAAAGAAAAAATAACTATAATTAGAAGAAATCAAATTATAACTTAAAATTGCCTGCATATTTATAAATTATTAGCCTTTTCTTAATGATTACTTCTTAAATCAATTATAGAATGAATTGAAAAGGCGAATAATATACACAAACAGAAGTAAAATAATAATAATATAGAAAAATAATTATCAAGCAGCAAAACTTTAAGGGACTGGAGTTCGTACTAATATTGTGGATAAGAATGATAAATAGACACAATATATATATAAAATAAACAACTTTATATTTAAATCATTTCTTCAACTTTATCTAAATGAGATTTGTTATCACGTTGTGCTTAACGAACTTTTCTTTCGAACATTATTTAACACATAACACAGCTGCTTAAGCAACGCAAATATTTTCTTTTCTGCTGGTGTCATTACCTTAACCTTTTCTATAAATTTCGATGTTAATCTTGATAAAAATATTTTTGACATGCTTGAATTTTTAGTAACAAGTAGAACTAGAAGATCATCTATACCAGAGGTGGCGTACCCTTATGGATCAACGAGCCATTTTTTCCAAAGGTACGAGGTATATACGCGCCGTCAAATAGTTTTGATTTGTGATTATTGGGAAAATAATAAAAACTGAATACTAAAAACTTAAAATCTTTATTCACTACAAAAAAATACATTTTGTACTGTATAGTAGCAAAATTTTTTAGTTACACACGTAATTCAAATTATAAAGTAACATTAGGTTGACTTTTTATGTTGCAGATTGGATGGCAAATAACTTATAACAGGAACGTAAGGTGTTACTTTTAGTTGAATGCATGCTGAATTGGAGTCATCTGTTAAACGGTTTCTAAGCGAGGATTTAATGATATTCATCTCTGGAAATAATGACTCGCAAACATAGGTATATGAAAATATGGTAAAAACAGCATTAGCCAGTATCTTCAAACAGCAAAATGTATCTGTAATCGAATTCCATGTTTCTAAACTTTAACATTGGCATTTTTACAATACATCAAATCCAACTTTTCCCTTGTTTCAATAAACTTTTGAGTCCTTATTGAACTATACTGAAAATCAATCAGTTGTATATCAAATTCTTTAATTTCCAACCAATAGAGCTTGAACAAGTTTAGTTTATCAAATAAAGTTACACCAGGGTACATAAAAAACTTGAGCGTGTCCGATTATTATTTGAACTGAGAATATCTTGCTGAAACTTCCTTGATTGAATCAATTGCGTAAATAAATTCTCCTATAACTCTTTCTTCGTCTGGTTTTTCACGTATATCAAAATTTATATTTTTTCAAGTTTGGGAAGTACTTGTATAGTTTTTTATAATAATATCGTTCATGAAAACATGCAGTTTAATGTCAAAAACGCGAATGAGATACCTCATGAGGATTACTTCATAGTGAACTTTGTTATTTTGGACTAAAATGTAAACTATTTTCATCTGTGGCGTGCCCAAAATATTGTGTCGTGTGCCATTGATGGCACGCAAGCCACTCGTTCGCCATCTCTGATCTGTACCATACGATTAAAGCCTCAACATGATTCAAATTTACAATACTTTCTGTATTAATAAGTGTGAAAAGGATAATTTTGCTGAATTTCTCTTTGATAATATCTGAATTTATTTGTTTCTAATTATCTCTGAATTCTTCCTTTAAACTTATATTATTGAATGGAAATGTAATATTGGAATCATGGTCGTTTTTTGTGTCACCTGTATTATAGCGAAATTCAGAAAATGGTTGTGGTTAGAAGGCTTATTCTATCCATTGCTTCTTACAAAGTAATTTGGTTTGGAATTAGTACTATTTTCCTTTTTAAATTTATATAATTATTTCTTCCATTATTAAAAATAAAACGACGACAGTATTCTATTTATACGCAATTAATTTTATTTACTCTTCATCTTAGAATGTAGAAGTCTTTGTAATATTTGTTCTCATTCTCTTTCGCAGGAATCTATCTTAGTGTTAAGTTCGTCTGGGGTCTTTATTTGTGGCTGATCGTCAAGAAATTATCTTTTACATTTGAAAAACTTCATTTAATTTTATCTCAAGTAACTAGATCTGATAATTATTTAAAGATTTCTACATCCTAGACTATGTGTGTGTGAGATCCATTCTACAAGTACTATTTTCTTTTATTACTTACACAAAACCAATAGAGGTTTATTAGTTTCACAAAATGTCCTATTTTTCTAGAGTCGTTTTAAATCGCTTAAGATTGCCTTATTCAGAATATTCTGAAACTATTTTTCCCTAACCCTATTAACCTTTATTAACCCTGTTATTGCAACCAGATAAGGCACCTAAAATGTTTTAAGAGTGTCTTCTTCTCTTTGGGTTTCATGTTAAAAAAAAGAAAAAGACTGATATTGTTTGTGGAAGGTAATTACTACATTAAATTTTGAATATATAATCTAGATATCAAAGTTTTTCAGTATATTCTGATAACTCCTATTTCGTTTATTTTATATGCCAAGTTTTCCTCTAACTCTATTTCACCTTTAAGTGCCCATTTTTTTAATATTGTGCTCAAAGATTTTTTCACTGTCTCCTTCATGGTTAAAACTGTCAGCTATCGATTTTTTCAGTTCAATAACCTTTAAATCCGTTTTTTCGATTCCTGATTCAGATGCTAGCATTTTAAGGTTTTGCTTTAAAGCTTTCCCAATATATTCTACTTAGACACTTAAAAAAACACTGTTATTATTTAAACATTTATGGAAAATATTTAAATTAAGAGCTGCAATACTTCTAATACTTACTCTACTCAGTAGCATACTGTCATTTTTAATACTGTCATTACTATGAATAATTGGCAAAAAAGCTCAAGCGTACTTTAACCTAAATTAATCAAAATTATTCATTAACAATGAATTATTCTACTTTAATACGCATTTAAAAATTATATTTTAACTTGGACACAAAATACACTTTTCTGTAAAATATTAAAACACACACACACACAATTGATTATAACTATCAACAAAATATTATTAATGAATGTTAATATGAAAACTTTACAGTTATGAAATATTGAATAGCAAATAAGAAGTAAAAAGTTAGTTTTTACAATTCAATGCTTACCTATGAAAAGAAATAGTCTCGATGACTGGCGTAATGTAACATTCGAGATCAGTCGACAAACTATTGATTTTAAAGTAGTTATATAACTTTAAATGGAAGTCACAATCGTTACAAAGCTACATAGAACTAACAGCCTAAAAGAAATAAAATGAGGATTATAATTTTAAATCTTCCTCATGAATAAAATTGATCAATTTATCTTCTATTTCTTTGTTCATCTTGCATTTTTGTTTTCAATTTTTTTCAAGCCACTGCCAATACACATATTTGGTACAACCGAATGAAATTTTCATAATGGAAACCAGCAATTTGTAGAATTTTAATACGTTATATCTTAACGTTACTCGTTAGCGCAGTGAATATTAACGTTGCACTATTCAGCTACACGAGGGCTTTTGGCGAGAGACCACGTAGTTTTGAACCATGGTCAAGTGACATGGATCACACCTGAGCTGGCACCCCTCTTTCCTACCTACCAACCACCACCAACGGGAAGACGTTTGAGCTCTCGACAGATTTAACGTATTTCGCTGCCCTACATGGCGGGTCTTTAGTGGTACTAGGCTCTAACTTAAGACATGCCTGCAATGATCCGATACCTTGACCGTATCCCCCAATTCGTTAGCGTAAAATACATTGAAGAGACAAAACATTATTAACACTTATTTAATAACACGTTACACTTCTTTCTGCCTGAAAAAACAGCAGCAATTCATCTTGGCATGGAAATCACAAGTTCTTGGAAGATGACAGGAGACAAATTGCACCAAATGTCTAACTAGTGGTCATGTAAAGTCTATATCTACCGAGATGAAGATGTTTGATCTCTGAGCTGGCTTTCGAAGAAAACTCAAATACGCACTATCAGATTAATATCTGCTGATTTAGGTGGCCAGAATATTTATTGGAATTCATCTTTATGCTGTTCGAACTCTTTTAATACAATTATAGTCTTAAAAAAAAGGGACACTGCTCTACTGGAAGATTCTATCTCCAGTTGGAATAACAAATGCCATATACGGGTGCAACTGATCCGCAGTTATGCTCCGAAAGTCAATAACTTACGCGGTCTCTTCTACCAGAGTCACTCATGAGAACGTTCTCCAAAGCATAATACTGCCATCCTCAGTCTGTGCATATGGAGTGACTAACTGTTTGACTGTGGAAAACGGTGTACCCTAGCACAATCTTCGGTGTGATAAAAGAGAAATCGTGATTCCTCTAACCAGGAAACCCTCTTCTACTTATTTATGGTCAAGTCTCAATGTTTTTGTGCCCAATCTTCTTCTAGTTGGCAATGGCGCTTGGTCAACAGAAGTCCAGGAGTGGAACTTCTGCTGCGCAGTCCCATACCCAGCAGTGACCGCTTAGCTGCATGTCCTGAAACACTTGCATTTGGACCTGTATTATAATGGGCTGTCGACCAACTGTCTGGCGCCGACTTTGCTTTGCAAAGCGGAGCAATTTTCGATATCCTTTTTCTTTCATGATGCGGGAATATGGTCTACTTCTGGTACACAGTTATTTATCCACTTTGCATGAATACTAAAAACAGAAGATCACGAACAACCTACGTTACTACCCCTATCATTACAACACAAAACGATAACTGTGCATTAATGCATTTAATATTTATGTACAAGAAGTCGGTTCGGCACAAGATCCTTTCAATACAAGAATGATTAAACAATATATGTTACCAATATACGCTGGCTGGGTGGCGTGGTTGGTTTGTCACTGGCCTTCTGCACTCCAGGTTGCCGGTTCGACCCCGCCAAAGTAGGTGGTTTTCAAGATGCAGAAAATCAACAGCGATCATGTCATATGATTATAAGGCATACAAAGACTCCTAGAATGTGTCTGTTTGGCTTCGGTGCTCTAGCAAAGTTAAATCCTAATACACGTTTGTAACGTCAGAGCTCAGGTGCTCCCTCTAGGGAGGAAACTGGGCGTCAAAATTACCTGCGGTGATTGGTATCCGCCTATATGGTGCCGCACTAAAAAGAGATATCAGCTTTCGGGGAATGTACTAGGTCTACAATGGAAAACTGCAATCGGCCACCCATTAGAAATAAAGAAATTGTTACCGATATACAAAGCACAATACAAAACTGCATTGCCAATATTCAAACTACCACACAGTATTCAATACGCACAACTAAAAATTCAATCGTCCTAAATATATAAAGCTAATAACATAAACAAGCATTGGTAAGAATTTAACTAAAACTATTCCAAGATGTTGTAAAAAGTATGGAATCTTCTTTATAAATATTTAATAAATTATTTATTTTTATTATATATATAAATATTTAAAAATGTATGTATTTTCATCTGGATCATACGAAATTTATTTGGAAGAGAATGACATAAGAATTTGGAAATAATTTTACAGAATTTTCAAATGAAGCAACGTTTTTTCAATAATAAATCAAAAGTTATGACCTCTTTATTGTTGAATTTATTTTGAAGCAATTACAACCACACTCTTTGACAATATGCGTACATTTTTCACATTATTATTTAAAGAAATAGTCTAACCTTAGGACATTATTAATCCTTTCAATTTAATGTTGAATTTCATATGCTAACATTATCATTTAGGGAAAAACAAAATTAAAAAAAAATGGTTATGTTTTGACTAATAGAATCAAATATAACTTTAATTAAAAGCGATAGCATTTAATTTAAAATAACTATTTTCTGTTTCAGAAGAAGTTTAACTAATTACTTCCGCAGAATTAGATGGAAATAGTTCTTATTTAAGGAATTATCCATTTCAGTTGAAATTATTCTCTTTTTAATCAAAATTTTTATCACTTAATTGAGTATGAAATAATAATGAAATATCTCATTAAATCTTCTATAGAAAATGGACATCTAAAATAAATATATATGTCATTTAATTACATTTTAGCAATACATTTAACTGTTTTTTATTTGCATAACGCATGGATATTTCAGAGCAGTGATTCCCAAATTGGTATATATGGATCCTCAGGGGTCTATGATGAATTGCAAGAGGTCCCCGTCATGAAAAAAAAATTTAGGCATCCATGTGGTGCAAATGGGGATCTACGATAGTGGCTCTCATTAGACCAGATCGTGACTAATTTTAAAAGAAAATGTAATCCAGAGGAAACCAGATTTTATCTATTTTACAGATTTATCTACTAAATTTAGTGAGGTTAGTTTGCACAGTTTCAAGGTGACAACATATGTTTTTTTTAAAACAAGGACCATCTTTTCAGCTTTTCTTCCCAGAATTAAGCTAAAGCAGCATAACATTGGATATCGCAAATTTTCCCAGTTTCTCATTTTGTCGCAGACAATCCGCCAGGACAATGACGTTTTAACCTATGTTTAACATTTAAATGCCCTCTATTTAGATTTTGAAACCAGGATTGAGAAAGCTTTGACTATAATAATACCACAATAGACTAAGAAATAATATGGTCACATTGAAGAAAATAAATGTCATATAACAAGAGGAAAACTTATTGGAATAGGCACTAACGAAGATCTTAAAGTAAAGCTTTGAAATGGATGTTAATAATTTTAGCTATAAAAAGACATTCCTGTTATTTACCCCAAGTTATGGAATATAAAGAGAAACTTTTTAAATGTTTTTACTTGTGAGCAAGAGTTTCATCGTGGTTGCCAATCTAAAAACATTAATAATAATAACAATAATAAAAAAGTAAAAATACATTAGATATTATTATTTGAGGACATTTAGGGTTAAACGCAACAAGATTAATACCAAATGTTGAAAATTTGTTATTGAATCGCCAGATTTATCCCTCCCAATAAAACCATTTTTCCATTTGGCTCAGTTATTTTATGTATTATTAAATTGCGATTGAAATTTAATTAACATGCGATTCTTAAAATTTAAACACTATACTTCACTACAGTTGAAAAATTGAATCTTTTAAAGTAAGTGGCGCTATACCAGCTGTCAAAAAGACAATTAAGATAAAATGTGCAAAAATTTAATATTTGATAAGCATGGTCATCTAAAAACATGGCAAGGGGTCTCTGAGACAAAAAAGTTTGGGAACCTCTGTTTTAGAGTTTCAAAAATTCCTATTGTGTAATGCAAATTATTAAAAAATGCCAATTTTAGTCGCCATATAAAAATACAAAATTATCACGTAATTATATAGACATCCATGTATGAATAGAATTTGAATCCAGTCTGCAACTGAATAGAATTTTATTGTAGTTGTCTGATTAAGAAATACGACATAAAGTATTTGCAGCTGTTTCTGACATGAAGAGGAAAATTACTTCAGGAAGTCTCGCTGGAACAATCATTAACAAACCTCTTATGAGAAAAGTTATTTGGTATTTGATTTTTATACTGATATGAATGAATGGAATTAATATTATTAATGTTAGCGGAAAGTAAAATGGAAGAATGAAATGAATGCAGATGTGTTACATTGGATGATTAGTTTATGAGAGTTTGATGTAGCATTACACATTTTTCTGTTTTATAAGTGATAATTACTATGTAAATGCTGCGAAATCCTCTTTCGTGTAATTACTGTTAGTAATAACAAAGACTGCCCGAAGTATGGAAGATTCATTATTATCATAAAGCTTTTTAAAATACAAATAAATTATTACAATTTAAAATCAAGAAACATAAATTTTTCATGAGAATGAACAACAAAAATAAATAAATACCTTAAAATTAAACCTTACGGGTATGAATAATTCCAAGATCAGTTGAATGTAAGTGTTGAAGCTAAGGGGCAAATAATTGTTCACTTTACGATAGTTAGTAAATATGAGTTACACTGGTATTATGGAATATTTGTAAAATATGTTTTAATCTGTTAGTTGAATAATATTATTCCGTTTATAGTTTGATCTCAAATAGAATTTTAAGAAAATTAGAGCTACAAAAATATTCTTCCTAAACATAAATATTTGTGATCTTCCATTTCTTTCTTAGATAACGGAACTAAAATCACATACTTAACCTAATATAATTAACAATATTCAAATACTCCAATTATTTTAATTTAAGACATACTTAATTTTTTCTTAGTCAAGTACATAGAGCTTTTTTGAAAAGGAGAATTGTCATTGGTATATTTCATAAAAACTGAAGTAATTATGAATAACTTGAATACCAATAAGGCTCCTTTTTCATATATATCATTTTTTTTTTAAAAAAATCTACCGTGGGTTGTATAAACACTATGAACAAACAGAATAAAGGTGACAGGAATAAAAAAAGAGATAGCTAACATAATCGTTCTTCTTGGATGATTTTTAAAACGCCTTAGGTGAAGGGTTCATACCTTTTTGTATACGGTAAAAACAAAAAAAAAGCAGTCTAAAAGAAATAGACTGTAATTATAAAAAATAAGTGCTAAAAAATTATTCCAAGTATTAACAAAACTGAATAAACAATTTCAACAAATAGTTTGTGACTTAAGCATAAACAGTAAAATTATGATAAAATTTAATAGTACAGTTGAACCTGTTTTTGTGCGGTAGATGGGGATCACATAAAAATAAACGCAATAAAAGATATTAAAAAAATTTCATAAATTCTTACATAAAACAAACTAATTCGTAGAAATACTACAAAAACCTTCTTTTATGCGGTGGATAGGGACCGCATAAAAAAGAGTCGCATTTATAAAATATACCAATTATTAACGAAATTTATGTAAGTGTACTTCCATAACTATATATATAATTAAATGTCCCACATGGAAAAATTTTAAAAACATATAGTTTCCCATTGTATATACGGTAAAGTTTTCAAAATGCACATACATAATTCATTGCTACTCATAGTAATCCAATGTCCTGTAATGACTAAGTTCAAAATCGCTTTCGTCACTTGAAGGTACAATTTCAATTGATTTATTTTTTGGCAACATAAAGTAAGAGATAAGTTTTTGTGACAAAGGTCGGGTGATCACACACACACACAGTTGCTTGTAAATGACATGATAACCATCTACATATGATTGAAGCCCTTTTTGGAATTTTATACTACTTTCTCAATTGGTATCTATTTTAAGAAAATGCTTTTAAATTTGTTAGAAAGCTGGATCCCTGCATTTTATCCGCTCTCAAAGAATCCGGCTCTTCTTGCCCGTCTTCATAATTTATCAAATTATTTATAATATCACTGTCGTTGAAAGTTACGACTTCAATCAAGCTCTGGCTGCTGGAGAGTTGAGAGAAAGCAACTGAATGCGCATTGACGGAAGACTGTTTATAACAAATGAACAGAGCGTCTTAAAGTTTCTACATTTCAGTGGTGTAACGTACACCCCCGCATATCACGGGGATGGGGGTTGACAGGACTCTAGGGGCCCAAACATGACTTACGCTAAATATACGTATTTACCCAATTTATAAAATATTAAAGGGGGAAGGGACCTAACATTCTCCGTTTAACCACTGGTAAATGGTAAATAGATAGAAAAGATTACAATGGAGCCAAATCCATTGAGTCCTGTCCCGGGGAGGGGTACACTAGGGGTCCAAGGCTTGACTTACGCTAAATACGTATTTACCCAATTTATAAATATTAAAGGAAAAACCTGACTTTCAGGGGGATCCTAACATTCTCCGTTACGCCACTGGTAAATAGATAGAAAACATTACAGTGGTGCCCAAGTCATTGAAATTCATACACCGCATTAAAAAAAATATCGCACATAAAAAGTTACACAAAACAAATCGCATAAAAAAAGACCGCACAAAAACAGGTTCTACTGTATTATACACTGGTGTGCAAAACTTAAGGAACAGGTGGGTTTATTGCCATAACTTCACGAAAAATCATCTGAGAGACATGAAATTCTGAAATGAGGGAGAGTATTATGTACGTAAAGGATGACGAAAGCATCGGCGCTGAAAAAGGAATACAACGCATACGGTATGGAATCAAACAAAAACAAGCTTTATTGAACGCATAGTATCGTGACTCATGATTGTCTATCCAACAGGAAGAACAACAAGCAGATGTTCCTTAATATGGTATATGCCCTCCCCTTACTACAATGGTTGCTTTGCACCGTCTCCGCATACTCAGAACCAGCTGGTGCAACATTTCTTGAGGTAGGAGTGCCCATTCCTCAATCAACATCTGTTTGAGTTGTTGGTTGTACTCCGGATGATGTGAGCGTGTGGCAATACGTCTCCCCAAAGCATCCCACACATGTTCGATGGGATTTAAATCTGGGGAGCACGCTGGCCAATCCATTCGAGTGATATCTTCACTTTCCAGCAGCTCCTACACAGCAAGAGTGCGATGTGGCAGTGCATTGTCATCCATAAAGATGAA
>BMAV01011463.1:148613-159213 GCA_019973955.1 Trichonephila inaurata madagascariensis | reverse complement strand
TTTTCAAAAAATAATTCTTAAAAATTCCAAGAATTTAATTTTAATTAAATACATACAATAAGATATTGATTATTTTTATATCCATTTGGAGATATGTTCTTTAATGTTCTTCATTGTTCTAATGAGCTGCTTCTTATCAGTAATATTTTTATGTTAAGGACTTTGCTAATCTTTTCCTAGTTTTGAATTGCCTTGAGATCTTGATTTGTTTTTTATTTTGTTATTGTGTGTGTGTACATTTAGAATTCTATACGATGATGGCCTTGACTTAAACCACACCGCTAATTAGTTTTTCTAAATAACGGGCATATTTTATGATAATTTGACTATAAATTAATTAATGTTTATTAACAATATGGATTATACTTTTAAATAATGTTTTCCCCTGCGGCATATAAATGTTATTTTGGATTACTAAAAATAACACGAAAAAATTCCTGAAAAATGGATTGAGAATTTTTCTTTTAACTTTCGATGAATGCATCTAACTGAATCATCTATGTCATTTGCTTATGATGGTACCCATAATTATAAATTGTGTCTTTTTACATTTTAAGTATTCCCCAAATAGATGAATTTGTTGTAATTAAAAATTTTTTGGAACTTCGAAAAGTTTCTCTCCTTTGCAAATAAAATATAAAAATGTACGTGTTTGAATCCATATCAGTAATATGCATAGTAATATATAATTTCTTCACATATTACATATTTCCTGATAAATAATTAAATAACTATCGTTAAAACTCTAAACAAAACTATGTATTCACCCAAATTATAAAAAAAAAATAACATTTTCCTCATTATTTGGTTTTCAAATAGATATGATTACTGTTTAATATATGCTGAAAAAGAACAAATTAGAAGTCCTACTTTCATCTAAGATAGCGTTTAGGTAAAAGTAGAAGAATCAATTTAAGTGTCAAAAATTACCTCGAGTCCAAAGTTTCATATGAGAAGGAAAAGAAGCTATATAGGATTTTACATTTAAGTAAAGTTAAAAGTGGCGAAGAAACTACAGATAAATTAGCTGTTGCATATGAATGCAAAAGGTAAAATAAATAGATTTCATGAATAAAACAATTCTACAAAAAATACGTTAGTTGTTTTACGTACATCCTACTTAAAACTAAAAAAATATATGAAAGGCATTTTTAAAAAGATATGAAAAAAAAATTGTCTGTTTTTTTTTCAGATGCATTGGAATCTGAAAAGATATCCCAGAAACACTGCGGAAGAAATTGATACACGTAGAAATGTTGAAAATAAAAGAAAAAGACTTAAGTCTTAAGCGATGAATGCAAGTCATAGAGGAAAGTAAAAACTCAAACGAAATGTATTTCACATTTAACTAAAAGCTTGTATACGTGCGTTATAAATAAGAGTTTGTCTCATAGAATGTATCAAAAATAATAAGAATAAAGCACTATTTAGGGGCCTAAATCCTTAAAGATTTTAATTACTTAAATATTTCTTGTTCATAGTGAAAAGATATTAAACGGTGGAATGACAAAAGAGGAAATGCAAAGGATGGAATTGATAATAAGATAATTTCTCTATTTTTTATATTAATAAACAACTGAGGGTTATTAAAATTTTCTTGCAATTTACTCGTTTTAGGTACACACCATCTTTATTGAAATCACTTGTTGTAAACTTATTTCAAGACTTAAGAATATACTCGGTTTATTAAAGTGAATTATATAAAGTAGGAAAAAGGAAACTTACATCCATAAAATGTTTTGTAGTCTTAACTACGGGTGCCAACTATATAACTTAACCAAAGTTTAAATAAGGTAGTTTTAAACTAAACAATACCAAGAAAAACAAATTTTTGAATTAAAAAATTTTTTCTATATTTCATCACTTTTAAATTGAAAATATTTCAGTCAAAATATTGATTTGGTCAACAAAAACGGACATGCAAAAAAAAAGAGAGATTGATTATATGTAGAGACAAAGAGCACACGCGGACAAAAACACATTTAATCTAAATAGAGTGTTGCTTACATTTTTTTATCTTGACCTAAGAAAACAATTTAAGATACAAATTTTCGCAATTTGTTTTCTAATATTTTACCTATTAGAGTCATCAGTCAAAGATCATTCCAGTTTGAAGCTTAAGCCTATAGTTGCATTTTGTAACTTGTTTGGGAACATAGAAGATTCAAAAATTTGTTTTGTTTCTATTTTTTCTCAATTTCTCTTGATATTTTTCGTATACCTTTTCTTTTTATTTAATTTACTTTTCTCTTCTCTTATTTTTAAATCTGAAAAAGTTTAGTTAATCTTCCGTAAGACGGATCAACATGAGAAAAATATATAGTGGTGTAATTAAATTTTTTTCAAGATTTTAACAACTGGTGTTTATAAATCTTACATGTTTTATAATTTTTGTCCAATATGTATATAAAGTTTTTAAGAAAAAAAAACTCTTATCTCTTGCGTTCATTTTAATGATACTTCTTAGTGAGCTTTTAAGCACATATATAATCATTCCAATAAATTTGTAAGCCAAGAAAACATTTGAAATTAAAATGACTTATTATCTTTTTCGAAAAATAAATAAATAAAGTATTATGATTTCCTAGTTCTATTTAAAAATTAGAGGTTTATGCTTTTGCCTTATTTATTTGTAATTAAATCAAGCTGCAGAAATAGATTTAAACTAGTTTCCGTTATGAATATTTATGCAACAGTGGAAAACACGCGAGTTAATTATTCTTCTGTTTTTACAAGGTAATAAAAATAAATATAGGCTTGTAATGAAATATGTTTTGGCATTAGAAACAGAAACAAATTCTACGATATGAAATTTGCAAAAGCTTAAATTATCTTTTCAATATAACCATTTGTTTGTGTGTGTGTGTGGCAAATATTTACTTTTCAAATTTTAGGAGCATTTAATTTTTCTTTATTGTAATATTCAATTATATTATTAAGGATTTGACTCCTTGAAAAGTTAAAACGTCAATGTAAGACGATTTTTTTTGTGTTTTTTTTTTTTTTTTTTTTGCAATTTTAAAATGTTTTGAAGCTGTTCGCTTAAGCCAATTTACATAATGAAAATTTCCCTTATGTTAACATTTTTTTTTGGATACACGTATTGTTTTGTCTGTTCTCTTTATTATTAAACTCTTCGTAAATAAGAAAACTTCCTCGAATAGTAAATTATCGGAATATGAATACCTACGCCAGGGATGGCGAACCAATGGCACGCGACACAATATTTTGGACAGGTCACCGATCAAAAAGGTTTGCATTTTAGTTCAAAATAAAAAAAAGTTCACTATAAAGCATTACGAATAAACGCTAGTGATCAGTCGCATTTTTACAGAAATATTCTAACATTTCAAAGAAGCCTCAAGGCACAAATAAAAAAAAATATCTTCAAGAGGGATCTCAACACTTTTGACGTTAAATTGCAAGTTTTCAGAAAGGATATTATTACAAGAAACTACAAGTACTTCCCACACTTGAAAAAACCAGATGTAGAAAAAGTTATTGTAGAACTTATTTATACATTTATTATGTACCCTGATGTGACTTCATTTGATAAACTGAACTTGTCCCAATTTGATTGGGTGGAAATTGAAGAATTTGAAATGTAACTGATCGATTCCCAGTCTAGTTCAATATGGATTCAAAAACGTATTGAAACAAAGAAAATATCAGAATTGATTGAAACAGGAAAATTAACAAGCAATATAAGTAAAAATGCCAGCAACGAAATTTTAGAAACATAGAATTCAATCTCGGACATATTTAACTGTTTGAATAAGCTTTTCATGCTATTTTTTTCTACTTATGCCCGATAATCATTATTTTCAGATATGAGTAACATTTAAAACTCACTTATAAACAATTTGGTAGGTGACTCTAATTCAGCATGTGTTCTGCTAAAAGTAACATCTTACGATCCTAATGTAAGTTATTTGTCACCTAATTGGAAACAACGTAAGTCACATTAATGTTACTTTATTTTGAATTACACGTAAATATGAAACATTTACTGCAATACAGTGCTAAATGATTTTTTTTAA
Source organism: Trichonephila inaurata madagascariensis (assembly GCA_019973955.1). Lineage (NCBI taxonomy): Eukaryota > Metazoa > Arthropoda > Arachnida > Araneae > Nephilidae > Trichonephila > Trichonephila inaurata. The sequence goes on along the minus strand of BMAV01011463.1, from coordinate 155,173 downwards.
TATTAAAAAAAGAGTTTCGAGTTGTTAGTATTTAATTTTATTATTTTCCCAAAAATCAAAAGTCAAAATTATTTGACGGCACGTGTATACTCCATTACATATTTTTTTAAAAAAAAAATGCCACGTTGTTCCAAAAAGATTCTCCTCCCCTGACCTAGACTTATAATAGAAACTTAGATGATCAAAAGTATTTTCTGTAAACTATTTTTAAACTTTATTTATAAAGGAAAACTCGCGGTAAGAATCCAAAAGCTCAAATCTAAAAAAAAAGTTTACAGCGGAACTGTATTCGTTTGTGCATCTTACAAAGCTTTTTCTTCCTCTTGACTATTCGGATACACAAGACAGTGAGTTTTGAGAAATGTCAAAAAAACTACAGAGTTTAGTAAATGTAACTAGAAAATAATTTTTTTAAAATGTACATTAGCCGAAGAATTTTTTTTTTTCAGAAACATTCGTAGTTTTATAAAATTTTGCTTGCAAACTAATATGAATACGAAACATATTTTGAAGAATTATTTATATAATGATCCAACCGTATGTATTTACTCTTCAAAATATGCATTTCAGAAATATTAACTTTATATGTTCTCTCCATAATACGACTTTCTTGAGTGATTGTTATTACTGTTTATCCGATATAGAAAATTGTTCAAAGTGTATTCAGTGAAATTTTATATTTTCAAAGTGCTTTCGTTTATTTTAATGTATTTTTATGCTTTCTAAACATAAACAAAAACTAAGTATGTATATTTGTGAGTTCAAACTATCTTCCACCGTCAGGATAATGTTTCAAAGATTTTTCTTTATTTCCATGTCAAAGTTTTCTATGTCGAATTATAGTTATAACTCGATATATTATATTTATTACTTTTTGAAACTTGTCGTAAAATATTCAGATCGTGAGCTTTGGACATTTTAAGAAAATATAATGACAATGTACATAATATATCTTATATTAAATATAACAGGAATTTTTTGTGAGAAATGTTTCAAAGTTAAACTATACGTAACCGATCAACCAAATTATTTCAAATATTTTCACAAGCTTTATTTCTTTCAAACATTATTAAATATAAACGATAGCTAAAAGTTTCTTATAATATATTGTGAAAATATTTGAAATAATTTGGTTGATCGGTTACGNCGTAACCGATCAACCAAATTATTTCAAATATTTTCACAATATATTATTAGAAACTTTTAGCTATCGTTATTTATATTTAATAATGTTTGAAAGAAATAAAGCTTGTGAAAATATTTTGAAGATAATAAACTCCATACAATAATATTACTCAGACGGCATGAACTTCTATATATTCATCGTTAATGTTAGTGATTTTTCGAAAAAAATATTTATCATAAGCTTGTTATAAAGCATTAACACAGTGCTTCTCAAACTATCAATATTTGCGACCCAATTTTTGATCATAATTTTCATCGTGCCCTCTTCTACAATACCAATGTATTGGAAACAATAAAAATGTACATTGACGTCAAAGCTACAACACGACTATAATTATAAACCGTACAAATTATCAAGAAAAGTATTAAATTGTGTATATGACAAGCCCATAGAATGCGCTAGTAATTATTAAAGTATTGATAAATTGGTTATCAAAAACAATGTGCAGTACTAATACATTTATAAGTATATTATATCTGTGCATTTAATTTTTACTATGTAAGAATAAATTTTAATTTGTTTCCTTTCAGTAAATTAATACTTATTTTAAATCTTTTATTTTCGACTTTTCAATATGCTGTGACATCTCTCGCGTTCTTCTTCTAACATAACTCCTACGTTCTTTGACGGCCACGATTAATGGCAAAACTTTTACAACCCAATTCCAAGGGGAAAAACGAAGCAACAATGCAAATAAGATATCCTTTAAAAGGATAGAAAGTTTAGTGAGAACGGATGGCAATCTTAGAGAAAGCTTAGTATGGAACAGTTGGAATTGTGTTTAGACGGCCTACTCAAGAATCACAGAGACGCCCACCCTCGCTAATATTTACAAAGAGGAACGATTGCACACGAGCACATAAGTCTACCTGAAGGTATCAAAATCGTTGAGTCTTCAACCAAGGTAGGAAGATTACATTCTGAACGATAGTTTAATATTGAAGCGAGATTAGGTAGATAATTAGTTATATTTTGATAAGTGACCTAGTTGTGCGATCTGACTTAAATAAATCGGCATACTTTGGTTTATTCTCACTTAAAATAAGTTTGTTCGTTATATATAAGTAAATTAAGTTAAATTCTTAATAAAAGTCATATTAAGAATTATAGAATGTCTCATCCTTCCGATAATCCCACACCTCTAACTTACGCGGAACCCCCACGACATAGCTATCGACAGATGGCTATGTCACAATGCACGTGCCCCCACATAAAAAAATCATGCCCCTCTCTAGGGAGAGGGGCGCCTCACAATTTGAAATACACTGAATTAGAGTCAATACAAATACACTCAATTATGTAATTTTTTTTTGGGGGGGGGGAGAGAAGCGAATATCTCTTTTTGTCAGCTTACGTCTAAATCAGTGCTTCTCAAACTTTCAATATATGCGACTCAATTTTCAATTCTGATTTTCAACGTGCCACTTCATACAACAGCAATTTATTGAACATAATAATAATGTATTTTGACGCTTAAGATACAATACACCTTTCATTATAAACCATATAAATTATCAAAATAAGAATCAAAATTTGTATTCAACAAGCTCATGGCACTAGTAATTATTAAACTTCATTTTAAATTTCGTATTCTTAAATTAACTATTAAGAACATTGGGCAGTACTGATACATTTATAAAGTATATTATATCAGTGTAAATGTGTATTTAATTTTCATTATGCCTGAATGCATTTTGCTTTTCTCCCTTTCAGTAAATTACTACTTATTTGAATTTTTTTTTATTTTCTACTTTTCAATATATTTGCACCCCCTTCCCCCCGCATAGGGATATCACGCCCCTTAGGTGGTTGCACCCCACGGTTTGAGAAACACTGGTCTAAGTCATAGATTCTTAAGTTTACACAGGTCAGCTTAAAATTTTATTGGGATTGGGTTGTGTAAGTATATTATTATTAAGGGCAAAATTTTTATTAATATCAAAATGAATGCATATATTTATGTATTATGACAAAGTCTGTGTTTTGTGTAAACAGTCCCCAAAATTTTCAGAAAAAAAAATTTAATGCAATGCTTCCATCAAATATTTATTATTATATTTTACAGAACTACAAACTTTAAATTTTAATGCATAACATATTTAGACAACATAAATTCAGTTAATTATTATTTTTTTAAATAACGACAAGCGGTAGTGTTAAACTATTGATTATGATCACAAACTCACATGGCCACCAAGCCATGAGTTCGAGCCCTAGTGCCTCTGAAGTCCTATCTTGTAGAGGGGATGACAGCCGTGAAAATCTGTTGAGGCTCTAATTCTTTCCGTTGGAGCAGTATGTGTTTCCGAGAAGAGGATCAATTCAGGTGTCAAATACATACAATATCCACCGTCAATATATAGCCATCAAATTGATTTGTAATGTCACTTTAATAAACACCCACTCGCTTAAGAGTTTTTAATATCAAACTTGTATTAGAGCCTTTAATGACCACTTTTCAGACTTTAAGGTATCCCACTACATAGGAAACCGTGATTTTGCAAAAGCGTGTAAATGAATAATACTTATGATATTTAGTGTCGCTTAGATTCGAAAATCTATATAAAATTGTTTTTAGAATAGTATTACAGTAAAAAATTATTTAAGTACAATATTTTGACAAAAAATGAACATAAAATGACCCATTTTCAAAATATTCTCCTTTTGTGAAAAAAGCTTCTATTATAATAATATTTTGCCTGTATATAGCCCAAACCTCTGTACAGAGGTTCAACTAGAATTTTTTAAATATATAACTTAGAATTTGGTTTATCCGTGTTTTACGACAAATGAGGGGAGAAATTTTAAGAAAAAAACGCCGATAATTATTTCAATGGGTTGTAACTCTGAAAATAATGTGAATTTTTCAAACATCATATTTGAGCCACTGTACAGAGGTTTGAGCTATATACAGGCAAAATATTATTATAATCGAAGCATTGTTCACAAAAGGAGAACATTTTGAAAAAAGGTTATTCTAATTAAATATTTTACCGAAATATTGTATTTAAATATTTTTTTTTGTCAAAATGTGTCCTTAAAACAATTTTATACATGTATTCAAATCTAAGTGATACTAAATATAATGGAAATTATCCATTTATTCACTTTTTTTTTTAAAATCACGGTTCCGAACGTAGTCGGATACCTTAAGAGTTATTAATATCAAACTTATTAGAGCCCTTAATGACCACGTTTCAGGCTTTAACAAATTTAATGATTTTAATTCAGTATTTGATGAAATTGAATTATTGACATTTTTTTCTTTAATGTAAAGTTATTTAATTATGCGAAAAAAGTTACAATCAGAATTTATTTCTTATGGATAAAAATACTGCTTTGACTTTCGAACTACAAGTGACTGATTCCTTCATTATACACTAGAATATGCCACTTTATTAACATTCTTCTCAATTTTATAATTGTGGCGAGTATATTTCACTTGTATACAATTTGAACCTAAGGATATCAAGCCACACTTCATGCTTTAGATGCCATTAAATAAGTTTTAATAATGAAAATATCAGTTATATCACAAACTTGAAAAAGTTATTGATAATTTTAATTAATAGGTTGATAAAGGCTATTAAAAGTGAATGTCAAATATAGGAATATGCACAAGTAGTATTTAAATGTGTTCACGCTGAAGCCTGAATTATGTGTGATTTAATATAGCTATATTTTACTGTCTCATGTTTCATGATGATATATTATTTTTAAGATATATATGAATATTCCATTTACACTTAAGCAGAACGTTGAAATAATACATTATGGAAGGAGCTTAGTAATGCTACATTAATTTGTTTCGAATTATGTGAGATTAGTTACATTTTAACAGCTGAAAGTAATAATTTTACTGGAATAAATGCTGTTTCACTGTTTAATAAAATTTATTCTTATTAAGAGTTATTACTTATTTTTTAAATGCCAGTTTATTAAAATTTAGTATGTAACCCATAATAATTCTGCATTTATTTACGCATATTATTTCATTCCAAACTTGAAAGGTATTTATTCTAAATATTGCAATAAACATATGAAAATGGACTGAAAAGTAATAACTGATATTTCAAACTGCTTCTCATTTTAGAAAATCTTTTCTTCAAATTTTGCTGTCCGTTCTTCAGTTACTGAGTTTAATTTTCATCATTGAGAATGGAAGTATTATAAATCAAATAAATCTCTAAAGGTGCTGTAACAAGATTCTTTACAGGTAAAAATAAGAAAAGCGAAACATCTCGTAGACGTGCATTGTAATGGCATTATGCTAAAATTATTTATCTTTTAAATGTTTTATTTATGATCCTAATTCTGAAAAGCTTTTAGAATCAAAACCCTGGCGTAAATAGATTTCAATTTCAATGTTACAATAAATAATAAATTACTTAGAAATGTGTCTGGAATATTTGCTTTTCAAAACAAAACTCAAAATAATGGATTAGGGAGTATTTTATTTGAAGAATAAGAGCAGAAGTATTCAGATACTTCATCTATAATCTGAAAATGATTTTTTATTCTTATAAGGCTATTTAAATATGTGCATATGCGAAAATTATTGAAGTATTTTGTTCATTAATATTTTCTTAAGTTAACGTAGAGCTCTTGAATTTTTTTGGGTAATCTCCATTGAGAATAAGATTCAATACAAGAACAGAAGGATAATAATAAATAAGGATTATATAAAAAAGAATAATGGTTTAATAAATAAAGCAATTGTTTTAAAATTACAGAAGAAACTAGAGATAAGATTTTATTTGATGTACTTTACATTTAAGTTGCGTTAAATGTATAAATGAATTTATTTTTCAAACTTTTAACATTTGAAGCTTTAAGGAAATGTATTTCTTATTTTGAATTTGAGCATGTAAATATTTCTGCAATAAAAGTATAAGAAATGTAATTGTTTTTTTATGATTATTAGTACATCAAAGTATGACTCAATAATATCTCTCTGTTCTCTAAAGTTGAATTGTATTATAAATATATGTTTTATATAATTCAGTAAGAAAATGTAACTTTAAGCAGATTTAGGAATCAAGGTGGAATATTTTTTTCTTGATACACGCATGATTTAGTGCGCATACTATGTAGCGTGCGTGTGGCCATAAATAAGAAAAATGTTTGAAACATATCCATTTTTTTTTTTTTTTTTTTTTTTTTTTTTGGTATTTGGTCACCAGTATTTAGCCGTGTAAAACAACTGTGTCCAAAAAATTTCAAGGAAAGTAACTTCAAAGGCTAAAAGAAACACAAATGTCATTTTTGTGAATAAACTTTTATTAGAATAAATAAATTTAAAAAAAGAACATTAAAAATTAGTTAAACTATACAAAAAAAGACTTGGCAAACAAAAGTAAAAATAATGTACATA
>BMAV01011463.1:69118-101838 GCA_019973955.1 Trichonephila inaurata madagascariensis | reverse complement strand
AAAATGGCTTTTGATATGAAAGATGCATTTAGAAATTTTTACCAGCTAAAATCTATGTCGCTTTCTTTCACGACTTATTTTTAACACCCTTTTATAAGCTTCACTTTTTGGTAACGGAGAATCTTTGAACTCAATTTTTACCCACTATAAAAAGTCGGATTAATTCGAAATTTTGCTCACTTGTCCAGGAACGATGAGAATATAATAATTTCATAATTTTGTTCCATTGTCTTGATCAGGATAATCAGGACTAACGATTTTCCATTTTTAGATTTCATCCCGCATCTGGTGACTAATTCCAGATCTTGTTTCCCGCTTTGGCGACTAATTACAGATGTGGCGACTAAAAAATTAATTTACAATTTAGTTCGATTAACTATAAAAGGGTGTTTTCTAGTGTGTTTTGGTCCATGTGGCGGTGCTGTGTTATCCCTCGCCATTTGTGAGATGAAAGGAAGAGATCCAGATCTTCAACTATAAATATTTCAATTTGAAAATAACATTAATTCATTTACTTCTTCAAACGTCAGCACGCAGTTCGCGTTGGATTATTATCACTAATAGACGTTTTATTTTAACTAGTGTTTATTTATGTCTATGCTAATTTGAATTGCCATCATTACTCGACTAGACAGAAAAGTCTACAGTCCACCTCTGGCATGGATACAAACTGTCACTCAACGTGGATTAAACTGATAAACTTCCCGGAGGGTATTCTACAGAATTTAGTGCCAAATTGTCTCCAATTAATGGGCTAAACCGTTAACATTACATGAGGGATGTAATCATCTCCCTATGACGTCGCAAATGTGCTCTATTGGAAGGAGATCAGGAAGAAAAGCAAAGGAACTGTAGAGAGAGCTTGAAGAAAATCCTTGGCGTCACGTGTCATAGGCTTTCGGGCATTATTGTGTAGGAAAGTAGGTCCTAAGTGTTGCAAAAAGAACGGTAATAGAACCGGTCGTAGAATGTCGCCAATGTTCCGTTGTGCTATCCGTGTGCCAGAATAGAATAACAAAGGTTCCAGCTATCAAAGGAGATGTCACCTCAGACCATAATAGCTTGTTATGGGCCTGAATGGCGGGCTATAGTGTGTACAGGATCCTCATAGTCCTGGACATTTTCAGACACGTCTGCGGTTGTCATAAGAACACTTATCACACTCTAAAGATTATACATCACCAATAAGCGCAGTTCTACGTTGAATGAGCATGTTGAATCGCACTTGTCGACTTACAGGAATGGTAAGAAAGTGGCGTGGTCTAATGGAAAAACAGCCAAATTAGGTAATGCAATTATCAATAAATTGTTTAAGACACTTAAAAATTAAAAGCAGTTTCAAAATAATAGATGGAAGTAATTTAATAGATACTAAAATATTTTTAAAAAATGAGATTGTATGGACAATATTACAATGTATAAATGCTAAAGTTGTTTTCTCGGAAAAGAGGAGATAATACCTATTAAATTACGTCAAGCATCATATTAAAACTATATAAATTATGCATACTATAAAATTGAATGAAAACACATGATACTTAAAAATATAATTTAAAAACAGAAATATTTAAGTAATCATTTTATATTTCTATTTTTATTGGGGCTAACGAATGCAAGGAGCCAATCACAGCATGTCATGATGATTCTTCTTCTAGATAAAGTATCACGTGAGCGTCCTCTGGTGTAATGTGTACATATGCACTTTACTTGTGGGAAGCCATTTTTCCCACCAATTTTGTTTTATTTAAAAAAAAAAATGCTACAAATACCATTCTATTATTTTCTCTCTGAAACACCTTTATATTTTATTTAAATATTTCTTAATTTAAAGATAAGTCTTCTTATGTCACAAAAAAATCCCACTCTGACGTCCTTTAATAGAATTAAAAGCTATAAGAAAAATCCAAGGTTACTGTACTTTTGTTTCAGAACACCTCTTAAAATGTGATTCGATTTCTAGAATGTTCTGCTTTCTGGATAATCAGCTTTTGGAACAAAGAGTGTTAACTCTCCTTCTCAGAATATGTTTTCTTTGTTTTGAGGGTGAATTATCGTCTTATTTTCACTTTTTTACTTCGAAGTATTTTCTCATTTGCAGAAATGATACAATCTACAATTGTTTTCTAGGTTTCCAAGAATATATCTAATGGAAACGTAGGTATTTTTTTTCCTTAAGAGATCCCATTAAAATAGAAAGCACATTTTTTCATGCCACTTTATCCATGAATGCGGTTCTCTTCGTCAATTAATAATTAGTTCAGCATTTTATAGAAAATAGTTAATAGATTTCCTGATTTTTAGTACAAAAAGTGTTAACAGATCTGCAATAATATATTTCCTTACTTCGAAAAGAACAAATAAATTACAGAAATATTCAACAAAAAAGAAGGTATTTTATAAATTATTTTTTATACATACGCAAATAATATTTTTCCATATAAAAAGAGCAAATTAATACCTTTATGTTGAGATAATCTATACTTAGTTTTTTTTTTAATGTAAAGGCTTTCAAATATTTTAGGTAATATCTAAAATATATTAATATATACTTATTTATACAATTAATTAATTTCTATTAGAATACTAGACATTTAAAATCTTTATAGAAATAATTTTTTTCCAGAAATGTTATGTTAAAATAGTTTTGCTATTAAGATTAATTTATAAAAAGAAATTCTCTTATTAAGCTTAGCACCTAAATTTAATTTGATTCTCAAGGTAATTTTTTGGGAGGAAATATGTTTCCCACCGTTCACAGTGAACTATTCAAAAGTATAACAACTTATGAGTTACAATTACTTTAATAATTCCATGATATTTATATGATACATGATATTATAATAGTATTTATAAAATAAAATGTGTAAATATTAAAATCTTCAAAAAGACTTATTAATTACAAATATGTTGTATTGCGCAAATTTAAAATTTCATGCTTATTACTTTCCATGAAATTTCAGAAAACAAGAATCAATACATAGTGGGAAATTGCAAGCTAGCTTTATAAATATGGCTATACAAATGACAACATCTGTATGTTTTTTTTAAGTTGGAATATGATAACTAAAACATTTTCCTTGCTGCTGCCATTCTGTGTTCAAAATAAGACGATTCTCTACAAAATGGAGATGAGAAAGATCCAATAATCTTGTGTTTCTTTCAAAATCACAAACTGCATTTAAAAGAAATGTTTTAAAAATAAAATAAACTTTTCTATTTTTTGCTTTATTCATGATTCTTTAAAATGACGTACATAATTTCTTTGATTTGTTCTTTCTTATGTTTCAAAACTTAAAGATTCTTCGTTGATCACGTAAGAAATGTGATGCTATTTGAGGAAATTTATAAATAAAATTTTGGCATCACTTTGAATAGAAAATTGAATAAATTTCATTTTAAAAAGGCATCGAAGGAAAAAGTAATGTTCGTACTCTTAAAATAACTCAACAGGATTCAGAATCAAATCAACTTCCTACTTTAATAAGGATTTTCAGAAATGCATTGATATTTTTGTTGTTTTAGCATTTCATTTGGTTTCATATGCTTTTAACTAGACTGACATTTCATTCTTTGTAATAACTTATAAAATATGACACTTTTTTAAAGTCTTCATATGACATAATTTGAAAAATCATCGGGTATAGGTGATCAAAATTTTATCTATACAATAATGGAAAAAGAATTTCATGTTTTGCTTTTTAATTCTTAAAACTTATTTATGTAACTTAATTTCTAGTTCTGTTATGTATTATTTTTTACTGAAAAGCAATACATTTAAATCAAAATAAATATAAAGTAAAAATCGTTTAAGATGAAAATGATGTTACCGAAATATTTTTTCTTGTTAAACGATATTGCAATAAAAAACATATTTCAACAAAATTAAGTTTATTAGAGTGTATTTTATTTACATAGCATGTATATTTGCGTATATTTAATAAAAATCAATGTAACAAAAAACATATACAAGACCTTAATGGAATGGAATGTAAAATTTGAAAAAAAAAACGTTGTTTAAATTTTTGGAAAATAATCTGATACATTTTTCTTTGCATTATTCTTTTTAGCATCCAATTGTCAACAAATTGTTTGATGTCATCTATTTTGTTATTTATTTCGCAATTGGAATGTGCGTCTAAATAACTTCGCATACTTATTATGATGTTCTCAATTTCAGATGGTGTGGGAAAATGAGTCACATTATTCATTTCATTTTCGTCTTCGGAATTTACATGAATGATATTTTTTGAGATTTGAAGGAGCTCCAAAATGTCTTTGCCTGCCATAATTGAGGTTGTACACACATTATCATTCATCTACTGCAACGAATTCTTCCAATGATATACTGTAGGACTGTCTAATCAAACTGGTGTTTTCCTTATTTTGTTCCTTCCCAGAAGGGAAATATTTTTGTGTTAAACGATTTTCGTTTCGCGTTAAGAGAAAAAAGATGCATGAGAAAATACATAGTAGTTTGTCGGAACCGTTGTATTATTTCTTGTTAACTGATATTTTGTCCTAAGCGTTTTCGCGTTAAACGTATTTCACTGTATAAAAAATTAAACCTTTTTTATTTTAAATGAATTAAATACGAAACCCTCTCAATTAGAAAGCAATAAGCTCTTACGGAATTTAAAAGGATGTATAAACCTTTCACGAGTAGCACCGAATATAAATGACATCCACTAACTAAACTCAGCACAGAAAATAGAACTGGATTAAGCCGCTAAATTCAACACAAATACCAGCAATAGATACACTTCAGTCAAGGGCATGAATTAAATTTTACATTGACAGCAAAGTACTCACTTGGACGCCATGCATTTAAGGTATCCGACTACGTTCGGAACCGTAATTTTGCAAAAGCTTACAAAAGAATATTTTTTTTTAATATTTAATGTCACTTAAATTAAAATAAGTGTATAAAATTGTTTTAAGAATATTATTGCAAAAGAATTATTTAAATACAATATTTTAACGAAAATTGAACTTAGAATTACCTATTTTCAAAACATTCTCCTTTTATGAAAAATGCCTCTATGATGATAATATTTTGCTTATATATAAATACTTCTCCATAGGGCTTGAACTAGGACTTTTGAAAAATTTACACTATTTTCTGAGTTATCACTACTTGAAATAATCATCTGTGTTTATTTTTTTTTGTTAAAATATCTCCATTCTGATGTATTAAAATATGAATAAATCCCCTTCTAAGTTATATATATCAAAAATTTTAGTTCAGGCTCTGTGGAGAGGTCCGAGTGCTGTGTGCAGTCTAAGTGCAAAGGTTAAAGTTTATTATAATAATATAGACACAATATCATTATTATAAAAGTCTTGTCCATAAAAGGAGAATGTTTTGAAAAAAGGTAATTATGTGTTCTTTTTTGGCACAAATATGACATTTAATAAATTTTTTAATTGCAATAATATTCTTAAAACAACTTTATACGTGTAGTCTAATCCAAGCTGTCCTAAATATTAAAAAATATATATTATTTTCTATACTTATGTAAAATCACAGTTCCGAACGTAGTCGGATACCTTAATTAGCATACACGAAATAAAATGTTCACACGTGTAAAGTATATTTATTTCCAATAATTATGGTGAGAATTTTAGTTAAAAGTAAAATATATCGGTAGTAGCATTACGTAGAGAAAGATATTTCGACGATGTTGGTTACGCTCAGAAACTCTTGAAATCACAATTATGTGCTTTAAGTATCAATACGTTTTGTCCTTTTTTTATAGTGTATAAAACTAGAATAAAAAAATAAATAGCAGCTGTTGAACGAAATTGATTCGTACAGCTGCGATATGAAAATAAACCAAATATAATTACAGTGTATTCAAGTAAAAGGCGATTCAATGTACTGAAATCAATCAGACAAATATTTAGAAGAGGGTGATGTTAACTTATGAAATATCAATCCATTAAAAATTTCAAGAGCAGCGAAGAGGTCTAGCCCCATCTTCATAGTTTCACATAACAATTAAGTTTTCTTATAAATATGACCGCTGTTGCCTAGTGTTTATTGTCCCAAGCTCGTGAATGGCGTATCATAAGTACAAGTCCTACTGCCACTGAAAACCCGTCATGTAGATGAGCTGATGTAAGTGTAATCCGTCAAAGTTCAAAGTCCTTCCATGACGTGATGCGGTAGTTAAGATAGGTAGGAGCCAGCTCAGTTGCTGTCCTTGTCATTTGATCGGGGTACAAAATTAAGAAGTCCATCGACAAAAGCCCTCGTTTTAATTTGTAGTGCAACTTAATAAATACTCATATTCATGTGAAGACATTTACAATAAGTTTACTTATTTGTATTCAAACACACGCACAAACATACACACATACATATACAAAGAGTTGATGAGGTTGATTGTTAAAAACACAATTACAGTATACAAAATTAATCCTAATGATAGTTCAGCTGGAACAGACTGTAGTGAAATGTGTATTGTTTTCTTCTTTTTTACTTATTGATGACAACGAGTGAGAAGTCATGAATAGATCAGTATTGGTACAAAAATAGATTGTTACGAAGCGATATATTTGGGGAGATAATGATCCTAGATCACTACACATTATTACTGACACTGTTATATTTTGTTGATGATAATGATGATGAATTGAATTATGATCGATTGAGAAGACTTCGGGAAGTAGCCAATAGGATACAAAGATCCTTTAATGATGGATTCTATTTATACCAAAACCTGTGTACTCTCCTATTTGAAAGCAGACTATTTTAAATTATTTATTCAATCAAAAAGGAATGGATTTGGAATAAAATCTTTTATTTTGTGTGGTAGTATAATAGGATATATACAAGGCTTAATTAGGCAGATTAAATTTGATACCATGAGGACCCAATATAAAAAATTTAGGGTATCGGGGAATATTGAACATTCAATTTTTTTTTTTTTTACATAAGGGCTATATGCGATATGTCGACAATTTCTGACACGAGTTCCACGTCATTTAACTATTTGCATATGAATACTATCAATGTGTCAATACTGTGGGGAAAAGAAAGAGTGGAATGCCAAGAATGGATAAAAAGATTCAAAGAAGAGAATCAACTTCAGGTTTATCTGCCAACTTATTAGACATGGAATGACCAAACGTTTACATGATATTCATTATGTCCACAAAAGAGTTTGTCAAAATCCCAAAATGTTCCAGTAAAAAAAGTGAAACGCCACAAATACCAGCTCGTGTGTTGGATACAGGGATAAAACTAATATGGTAATAAATATAACTGAATCAATGCAAAAGAGAACAAAACAGCTCAATAATTTTGCTGTTATTGCTCACATGATAGATATTTGCCAATGCATAATGCTTACTGTTTATATAAACTGAAAATCTATACACATCTGTATCTATGACTGAATTCTATTTCACTTAATCGAATAGAAATTGAAATAACATGACGAACTTAAGATGAGATCATTTGCAAATTCTGCTAATAACAATGTGTGAGTTAAGATTTATCGAAATCACTTTCCTAATCTGTAAACATCTGAAGGGAAAGAACAAAAAATGAAGAGGCTAAGATTTTTTACGAAAATGGTAAAAAACGTAAAGCATACGTTATCAATACGAAAAAAAAATATTACTAAATTAACTTATATTTATTTCATTGCTCTTAATGTTAATCAATTTTGCTTATTGGAAACTCAATAAAAATTTTAAGTCAAGAATTTCTAACAATTCTGTATGTATTAATAGTAATATAAAGGATGTAATCCTACTAATTGATCCACGAATATCATGGTTAAGTGAAAGTATACAAAATGAAGTATTTTAAGTTATATAACTTAAAAGAATAATATATAATTATTTGTTGAAAAAATAATTCTTCTTTAATCTGTCAAGTAAAAAAAAAAGATGTAACTTCGTATTCTATAAGATAACTTCTAATGAAATTAGGGAGAAAAAGTACAATTGCCAGGTTTACATAGATCTCATTGATTAGTATTGAGATAAAAAAGATAGCCGAAATAAGTGTTTCTCTCATAAAAATAAAGAAGTAATTCCTTTCATTTAAAAAATACTTATCTAACCATTTTTTTTAAATTGTGATTTTTCTAATGTTTTTGAAGCATTTCTAACGCATAAGGCATCCATTTTTATAATCTTCAATTTTTATGATAAGGATGATAATTTTACGGCGATTTTCTAAAATAAAATCCTTGTTGGTAAAAAAAACGGTATGAAATATTGTTTCATAATAATAATAAGGAATATAAAACTACAAGTTTTTTATAATGTAGTAAGGCTAAAAAAGAAAAGAAAAACATATAACAACAGATATTTTTTTGTTTGATTTAAAGCATCATTAATTATTTCCATCTAACTTGCTTTCGAAACAAATTATTTTAACATTCCTAAGACGTATTTAAACAATCGAAATACTTATACTTCTAAAATAAATATGGAGAAACTCAACTGCCTTGATTATTTTATTTTAACAAGCCCCTGTTGGTATTCTGCTAATTTGGCATTCATTTTTTTCAAAAAGATCCTTCTCACAAAAGTAAGCATTTTTATAAAGCATTCGGTCTTTATAAATTGCTTATTTTTCACTAAAATAAAAACATCTTATTATTTTTTTGTATAATTATGGAATGAATTAAATATTTAAAGAAGTGATTTCGAAGTACCATCTTTCTTTTCATCTGGAACATAAGATGAAAACAAATTAAATAAAGAAATACTTAATGTAAAACTATTACGTTTAATTAGCTTTTTTAAAAAGAGTGATTTTTTTTCAAGTAGCATCCATGCAACAAAAAGCGCTATTTTCTACATAATGATATTTTAATAAAATCATTTGTGAAAATTGATGATAACATTTTAAACGTAAAAAAGTAATAAAGGTTGTATGTGCTTTACCAGTAGAATTTCAAAATTTTCTTAAAATTATTATTCAGGAATATTAATGTAAATAAGGTATTTACATTATTTTTCTATCACCTTCAGTTCATTTATCCACTTTATTACGGAAACCAGAGGTAATTTTTCTACAATTAGAAGATAGTTCTTTTATTTCCTAATATAAAAATACCCCCAAAAAGAACAAATCTAAAATTTATAATATTTCAAATAGTGGTCTCTTACTCAAAATAAACTTATTTCAATTTCACACTCGATCTTAAACATAATTATGTTGATTAGTAAATTACTATATAAAATTGTGCTCTAATATTAATACAGAGAAACCAGAAAAACGGAAATATCGATTCTGACGATCTTTCTGTCAAAAAAAAAAAACGCCTTCCTATTTTGAAAGGGAATCTGAATGTTAGTTTATGATATTATTAATATACACTCATGTACAAAAAAAAATAGCACACCAAGCAGGAGGCGTCAAAATCAAACGAAATTTTACATACGTAATGACTACTTTGATGTAAGTAAATGATTAGAAGGTCAAAGAAAAAGGATCATTTATTTCAGAGAAAAGGCAAAAGAACGGAGGATTTAATACCCTGTTGAACACCCTCTATAGCGCTAATGCACGATGCGATACGATCCGGCATTATAGCATAGAAGTTCTGTATGATGTCTTGAGACATTCCGTTCCATATTTGCTGTAACCCTGCCTTTAGTTCGTTCAATGTCGTGGGATGCCCAACGCGTCATCCCAAATGATCCCAGATATGCTCGATTGGAGACAAATCTGGGGATCGGGCAGGCCAAGGAAGGGCAGTAACAGTGTGGAGACAATCTTGTGACACCCTTGCCTTGTGAGGAAGAGCATCGTCTTGTTTGAAAATGGCTCCTGGGAGCCGTTCATAGATCAATACCAGGGGTGACCGTGTTTTGTAGGCAATGGCACCCCATACCATCACACCAGCTGTGGGAGCGGTGTGTCGCTGTAAACCAAAGGCAGGATTGAGGCGTTCACCTCGGGGTCTCCACACACGAACACGATTGTCATCACTGTTGAGATTGAATCTGGATACGTAGCTAAAGACGACCTGGTTCCATTCCGCTGCAGTCCAGTTTCCTCGTACGTGGCACCACTTCAAACGGAGGCGTCGATGGTTGGGCTTCAAGAGCAGCACACGTAATGGTCGCTGCGATCCCAAATGTCCTTTAGCCAGGCGCCTTCATATGGTTCGAGAATACACCGGGGCCCCTAGGGATGGAGCTACCTGTGCCTGGATGGCAGTCTATGAAGCAGTAGGCTGTACGCGTGCATTTCTTACGAAGTGGCGGTCTTCTCGACGACTGGTCTGTCGAGGGTGTCCTGAGCCTTGTCTTCGTGTAAATGACATCTCTCGTGTCCACTTGTCCCAACACTTCCTCACAACACAATCAGAGCGGTGCAATTGACGAGCTACTTGCCTTGTTGACCACCCAGCCTCCATCATGCCGATGATTCTCCCCTTCTCAACCTGCGACAGCTGCTCATATTGTCTTCGAAAACGGCGTAATGGCATATCTTCTTCAGCTCTTCCTTTGTAAACGATTCAGCATACTCAAACAAGCTTCGGTTACCTGTTTTATACTCCACGGAGAATGAAGTTAAACGCTCTCTACCGGCTATATGTAATGCACAACCACGCTGCTTTTTTAATAATTTGCATATCTCCCCGACATGTACCTTCATGCTAAATATTTCTTGGTGCCTTAATTTTTTTGTCCATGAGTATATATACATAAACTATACTGTAAAATAATTTGAATTTTAGGTAATATAAATGAATGAATAAGAATGATATTTGTATCAACAGCTTGAAAAGTATATTGTCCTTATTGCATGCTAAGTTTTCTATCGCTATCTTTTATCATATGAAATAATGTTTCCGCATTAAACTGTTATAATTTGTACGTATGCATTATGTTCCATTAGTGAAGTCAGGGACAAATTTTAAACCTTTTGTTAAGAGGATTTCTATCATGATGAAGTTGGGTATTACGGGATGAAAATTCTTCTATAACTAGTTACACATAAAACTACTGTATCAGTCCAACCCCCTTTTGTGGATTTTCTATTCTGAAGGCAGATGTACAAGAAATAATTCGAAATGCACCAAGATGTCCTACATTGGCTGTGTCATGTAGACTTCTTAAGGAACAAACAAGAATATTATGCGTTGAAAAGAGAACTAGTTCTAGATACAAATTTTGCTATTTTATTTAAATTTAGAATAAGAAACTACACGAAATGAATCACTTTACAAATCTAAACTACACATACAGATTGGTAACACATCTTAAGGAGATATATTTCTAACTATTGGAAATAATTATTAATGTGTTTAAACGAGTTTGTGTTATAATAATCGGTACTGTCAAATAAAATGAAAATTATCAGAAATGAATAGATTGTGTTTACTAAGGAGAACGCACGCACACTTGGTTTTTATTTAAAGGAATTCATTAGGTGAATCAATCTCATCACACAATATATGAGAATATTTTATTAACATATATGTGAAATACATATATATATATATGGAAATTATTTACGTGGATATATGTGATATATGTTTATGTATGTGAATCATATATTTGTTCATATATGTAAATTTTGTTGCTGTTGTGTTGTTGCTAATGCCACCTGTCTGACAGTGTCAGATCGAGGCCCACGAAATTCATCGTGGCAATGGGCTCGAGGTACGCCAGTCGCTGGCCTTAGTCTTGAGCACCATACAGGTGACAGTACGATTTAGCTCGGTGAAATTCCCGAAGGGAAGGAATGAATGTTGCCAAAGCTTGCGAAACAGGTTGGACTTCTTTGCGATGGATGGCGACACCACCGATCTCCATCTTCACAATTTAGGCTTGGAACTGGATGGGAGGGAAATATTATCCAGCCCCCTGCACTCGTGGTTTCAGCTGCGACCGCCCACAAGACTTTCGGACCCACTGATTTAACGAGCACATACTCCGTGTGTACTCGGAGGGTATTTGGTGGCATCGGGCATGAAACCCAGATCTTCCGGTCTGGAGTCCGATGCTCTAACCACTAGGCTACCCAAGGCCCTATATATTTATTTATCTATTGCAATTATTTTAGTATTCATAACACAAATAAAATGTATTAATTTTGAATAACGTTTGTTTGTATTAATATGTCATTGCAAATTAATTCCCCATTCTTTTAATTAAAAAAAAAAATGTATACATATATTTGAATAAAGCAAGAAATTGTTAGGAGTAGTAGATCAAAAATTTTTATTCATGAGTCTTCATTTATCTTGCTGAAAAAAAAAGAAAATAAATCTTTTGTTTCCGGTAGTTTTCAATCCCCCCTCTCTCTTTGTAATAACAACAATAAAAAAAATAACAACAAAATAAAACACAATATTCTTTATTTTACTAGAAACCAGTATAACACGCACACATGGGATCAACTTCTCAGTTCGATTAAATAAATCTCATTTAAGAAAATAAAATTTTCATTACATAATGTGTCTCTGTTTGAATATGCTATATATTCAACATTATACTCAAAGTTAAAATTTTTTTAAAAAAAATTCATATTAAATATATATATTAATACTGCTAGTTTAGTAACAAAAAAGGTCTACTAACATGACTAAAATATAAACTCATCAATTTTAAATCCCAGAACATTAATATCGGTATTTCATATTACTTTTTATTATTAAAACTGTAAATGTGACAAAAATAATGTTATTTTTACCTATGGAACTGCACCAAATCCTGGACAAATATAGTCTACGTTCTGTAAAAGAAATAGTTAGTCTTTTTGACTACTTTTTATCTAAAATTAATTTTTTTAAAAAAGTACGCACTTTTTTAATGTTCTCTCTCTCTCTACGTTATCTATCTACGTCTTAATAATTACACAGAAATCTTTAAAATTTTTGCGTAACTTTCAGAAGTACAGATAACATTTTGTATATTAAATTGTGTTGTTAAACTCTATTCATGATCAGTAGTTTAAGGCATCTACACGTCTGATATTTATATACTAATGCTTTATTGTAACTAATAAAACATGTACAATAATTATTCTTCGCCGAAAAAAGAGTAAACCGTTAAATTACTTAAAAAAAGAAGTACAAAAAGTAGTAAGTAAAGAGTACCCTTGTAGAGTGCATAATAAAAATAAATCCCAAACATTTTGAATTGTAAGAAAGAAGAATACCTAAAACATACGCTACTCTTTGTCTGCTTTTGCCTGATTATTTGACGGATATGTTGCCTATCCAGAACGTATGGGATTTGGTTGGTCAGCGTCTAGCTCGTGATCCGCATCCTGTAGCTTCAAAAGACGAACTTTTGCTGCGCATACAAGCAATATGGAATTCTCTTCCACAGGCAAACATTTAAAATCTGTTTGACTCCATGCCACGCAGTATAGCAGCACTTACTGCAGCTCGTGGTGGCTACACCAAATTATGATTTCGGACACTTGATATGGTTTTTTTGCCTTGGAAATTTCGTCATTTATTTGTACTAATACAAGTCGCTTGTGCATTAAATTTAATTTAATCCTGATGATTCCTTCATGGTGTTGCACTTTTTTACAAACCGCAGTTTAATTAACAGAAGTGTCAAATGTTTTCCTGTATAAATTGAAATAATCTTTTCAATAGGAAACCTGAAAATCAAAATGACGTGAAATGATTTTGAATTGTTGCATTCTCTTCAAGATATTTTCCTTTCATTATATAATCAAGGTCTTAGCCATTCAACTAGGAATGTCGCATTATTGCAAGTTTTACATCAAAAAAGACCATTAATATGCTTCGAAACTGTACATTGTTAGTAATTTGAATTTCATTTGATTTTCCCTTCGATATTTGAGAGAGTTACATTAAAGTCGTTCAGTAAAACTGCACGAGGTGTATTGCCGGCGGACCACGTAATTTTTAACCACGATCAAGTGACGAAGACGACAACTGAGGTAGCACCTCCTCTCCTTATTCCCGCACCCCACCAAAGGGAAGACTTTGAGGTTCAACAGATTTAACGTACATTTGCTCCCTGGACACGGTGGGTGTTCAGCAGGACTAAGCTTGAATTCATGATACGCCAGCCACAAGTCTTTAAATTGGACCACTGGTCTACCGTTTATACGAGACGGATCTCTGACGTGTATTATATCAATATAGTAAAAATCTGTACATTCTTTTAATTAACTGACAGTTTAACTAGTTATGCAATTTGAATTATTTTGCTAACCAATGTTTGTATCAAAAGTAAGATTATAACTGTAAAAAAATTTAGCGAATACCTAACAGCTGAAAAACCTTATAACCAAAGCATTTTTAGAGGAAATATTTGTATTTTTTTAATGGAATGGGTAAATTATAAATTTATCTAATTAATTATAAGAAAATTAATTTATCAATGCTTAGTTTAAGGAATGTAAAATCCATAAGAATTGTGCATTTTTAAATAAGCATAAAATACTTCAATCGTTAATAACAAATCTTATAAAAAGTATTTAGTACTTGACAAAATTATTCAAATTTATATCATGAACTTTTATATTTTTTCCTATGACAAGTCTAATTTTACGATTATTACCGAAATTTTTAGAAATATTTTTATACATTTCAGCATTCTCGAAGCATGGCCAAATTTTCTACATAAACAATTTGTAAGAGATATGAAAATATCAAAAAAAAAAAAATAGTTTAAAAAGTTAGAAAGTATAGAGAAATAAAATAATATTTTGCGCACTCTAAAATTTTTTACTTTGTGAATGTATTTTGTTGTATGTGTGTGTGTATTTTAGTCTTTAAAATTCTGATCTAATATATGCACTGGTGTGCAAAACTTAGGCAACATGCTTTCCCCCTCCCTTACTCCACGAGAAATCATCTGAAAACAATGAAATTCAAAAATGAGAGGCAGCATTTTGTACTTAGATGATGACCAAAGCATAGTTGTGCAAAAATTAATACAATGCATAAGGTGTGGAATCAAACAAAATAAGGCTTTATTAAATTCATACTATTATTTTCCATGATTGTTTGTACTAGGACATCAAAGAGATGTTCCCTAGTATGGGATATGCCCTCCCCTTACCACAATGGTTGCTTCACTCCGTCTCTCCATGCTAGCTCTAGATAGTCCTACAGTTCTTGAGATATGAATGCCCATTTCTAACTCAGTATCAGTTTC
The DNA here is from genome assembly GCA_019973955.1 of Trichonephila inaurata madagascariensis. Classification (NCBI taxonomy): domain Eukaryota; kingdom Metazoa; phylum Arthropoda; class Arachnida; order Araneae; family Nephilidae; genus Trichonephila; species Trichonephila inaurata. The sequence continues at coordinate 86,709 of BMAV01011463.1, read as the reverse complement.
AGTTGTGTGTTCCCCGGAGGATGTAATCGTACTGCAAGACATCTCTTCAAAGCATTCCTCCCATGTTCTAAGGGATTTAACTCACAGGAGAACGTTGGATAATCCATTCAAGGGATATCTTCATTTTGCAGTAGCTGCTGAAAATCAGCACTCCAGTATGGCGATGAATTGTTAACCATATAAAGAAAGTCTGCTCCAATAGCATCTCGGAACAGACGCGCATGGGAAAGAATCACCTCCTTACAATAGTGGTCTCTGGTTACAGAACCTATGTTGAAAATGTGGAGCTCAATCCATCCGTTTAGCATAACCTTCCTAGAAAGCAATTCCTGGACCACCCTAACGGACTTATTCCGTGATGTTACTGGGAGGAAACCATGTCCCTACCTCTCTCCAAATCAACTGGCATTGAGAATCTCTTATGGCACTGAAACGATTATCATCCATAAAGAGGATGCGACTCCAGTGGTGAGATGTCCAATTTGTGTGCTTTTTACGCTACTCTAAACGGTGCCGAATATGGTAAACTTTCTACAGAAATGCAGCAATCAAGACAACGGGTGAATAGGCCACTTTGTGAAGGCATGTGACCACAGTAAACCACGATACTTGTCACCCAGTTGGTGAGCAATGGTGCTTGCTGACTAGTATCGGGGTCTTTTCGCCTGCAGGACGGTATATAGGCCATCCACTGTAGTTATTTTCCTAGTTCGGCTACCACCATCCTTTCTAACAGCTGTATCTATGGTTTGTAAGGCTTTCTACCTATAACGATTCTTCTGTTAGTTCCAAATTCTTTAGTAACACTGGTTAAACTACGCCCCTCTTCCACAGCCTTTCTATTATTCTTCCTCGTGAATTCTCATTCAGGGGATTTCTTCTAGCCATATTTCACGAAAAAACTCTCCTGAACTTGCAGCGATCGTCTTTAATTTCGCCTCCATTATTTAGTTTATTGTAGTCTTAACCAGCGCGTACCGAACGCACGCGTTTTGAGTGTATTCACGTCACCTATGTCATTTTGTTCCTTACATTTGCATACGCATCCCCTTCTACTGAATTGTAATGATCTTAATTGCCATTTTTCTTCAATCTCATGGCCATCTGCATAAAATTTGCATTATTCATAGAGTTTTGTACACTAGTGCATATACTATAACTGTTGTATTCGAATATATTTTTTAATACATTATTTGCGTATTAGCAGCAAAATAAGCTTTCGATTCGTAAGTCTTCAAAATTCTAAGGAAAAGAGAGAATGTTTACAAATTCACAATATATGATTTTTCTTGAATAAATATAACTCTAACTTCGAATGGGTTTGAGCTAAGTAAAGCTAAACTCTGGATATATAGTTCTAGTATATACAAAACATGAATTTAATACCAAAAGACTCAACTATATATCTTAAGCAATAATATATATATATAACACAAAAATATATTTATAAATATATTTGAATAAAAAGAGTTTGAGTTTATATATACACACGTTTAATTTGCTTTATTAATTTATTTTAGAAAAATTCCATGTATAGTATTTAGTTATTTTATGAAAGCACCTAGGTTTCTTTCGAAGTAAACTTTTGTACTACAGCTAAGCAATTTTAACTGCTGTAGTAAAACAAGGACTCTTACAAACAAACTTCGCAATTTTGAACTAGAGCCACATGGTAAATATTATAAGAAACTCGTGCTTCCTTCTCTTAAAGTTAACACACTGTCCTGTGAGGATTTTCACCTGAACTTATTACACTGCAGACCCTTTTTTTTCCTTCAAACATTATAAATATAATCAAGACTCAAAATCAGTCCCTCAGACACAAATACGTATGGGAGTCACCTCAATCAAATTCAATTATACCACTAATCCAGAGTGAACTTAATATGCAACATAAAATATTTAAAATATTAGGGCGAAACTAATTTTATCTTGAAATCTATTTTGAAATCTTAAAGAAAACATGAGATAACAAGTATATTATCTTTTTAAAAAAAATCCATGTACCATGCTTTTATAGCGTACTAAAAAGCATAATTTTTGTTTTCTTCATCTTTCTCTCCTCCTTTTCGGTTTTTTTCCTTCTTTTTTCACATTTTCATGCATTGTAATTCACTTCTGAGCTATGGTCCGAAATTCAAGTCACTAGGTCATCGGGAAGTTAGTTTAACATCAATTACAAAATTCCACCCCGACAGACAAGAAAAAGAGTTAATAAAACATGATAATTAATAATTATTTTATTTATTTAAATGATTTCTTATCAAAATAATGACTAACTGGCAATATATTAGTATTTAGAATAAATAAAATAGATTTTACTTCTTTTTAATTTTTTACTTTAATACAATGAACTGCCTCGCGTTAGTTGTAAGACTTCACTCAACTTGTAAAACTGTACTCGTAGAATTACCATTCCAATTAGCTCAAATCAACTTTATAAATAATCATTTCTATAAATTCAAACTTCTCTTTCAATACATCAAACAGTTAATAAACAATAGCGAGAGGTTTTCGCGCGTGGGTATTTGCATCTGCTTTCTTCACCTAGCTGGCAGTCTGACTCGTCAAACGAGTGCGCAATACTGTCAATAAAGCGATTTTTTGAAAGCGAGTTAATAAAAATAACATGGTAACCTGGGGGCCCTCTTTGACTCCAGAGCTACGAATTTGAATACGCAAACGCAACTCGACCCGTTGTTCGTGTAAATTAGTGTAAGTTCCGGAGTTACTGGATCCCCGTCGAAATCGAGGCCCGCCTCTTCGGGGGCTCGGGTTCAAGACTAAAACTTTTTCTTCTGCATTTCATGCATTGTCATCCACTTCTGAGCTGTTGTCCAAATTTCAAGTCTCTAGCTCATCGGGTAATTAAATTAAAATCAATTACACAATTCCACCCAGACAAACATACAAGCCTCTTCGGGGGCCCGGGTTCGTGACCAGAACTTCTATTTTTACATTTTCATGCATTGCCATCCACTTCTGAACTGTGGTCCAAATTTCAAGTCTCTATCTCATCGGGAACTTAAACTAAAATCAATTACAAAATACCATCCGGACAGACAGACAAGAAAGCGAGTTAATAAAAAAACGTGGTAACCAGAAGCCCCTTTTTGACCCCAGAGCCACAAAATTGAAAGCTATCGACAGATGGTTTTTGTTCTTGTAAATTAGTGTACGTTCCGGAGTTAAGGGGCCCCTGTCAAAATAGGGGCCCGCCTCTTAGGGGTTCCGGGTAATTTCTTTTTTCACATTTTCATGCACTGTCATTCACTTGTGAGCCATGGTCCAAATTTCAAGCCTCTAGATCATCGGGAAGTTAGTTTAAAATCAATTACAAAATTCCACCCGAAAAAACAAAAAAGCGAGTTAATAAAAACATGGTAAAAACTATTCAGTTTTAAGTATAAACATTCATTATAAAATATATTATATAATTTTTTTAAAGTTTGTAACAAAATACTGATGATTTATCAGACAAACATTATTTTTTATAAAAATAATAAAATTGATGCTCATTAATTTTTATTAATGTGGATAGTAAACGCATCGTTATAAGTTTTACAGTATTTAATGATCTAGAATACTCTCAAGTAAATATAATGAACGTAAGATTTTCATTTTTGTAAAGTTGTATCGACAAAGTATTTTTGTTAGAGTATTTCTATATTAAATAATAAAGATTTAACCAATAACTATAAGCATTAATTCTGAAAATGTAAATAAGAATAATGATTTGAGCACTAGATCAAAAGCTATTGGGTTTCATCATTATATTTTAATTGTATATAAATCTTGTTGCACATCTTTAATGCATCATTAATTTCTTATAAGAAGATATTCAAAATAGTACATACAAAATATTGATCTATTTTTCACCAGAAAATTTTCAACAATAAAACTATTTATAACATCGCATTTCTATAAGTTAAAGAAACCAGATTTACAAAATGCTTATTAATTGCTTGAGGGTAGTCTATTATTTGCAGCATATACTTTTTAACAGATTTGACAAATCTTGGGACACAAAATTACTTTCATAAGGAATACTATTATTATCTATAGTGCAATAAATATTTAGTTTAAAAGCACATAAATAAATATATATGTCCTTATGCCTTTATCCCTGGATTTTTAAGTTTATTTTTATTCTTTTTACAGTGTATTTTCTGCTTATAAAAAAGGATTTAGAAAAAAATAAAGGTTAGTTTTTTTTAAAAAAAACCGTGTTTTTAGATCTTTTTAGATTTGAATACGTATACTCTCAAAATGCTAAAAGCGTGCATACACAATCATATAAACTGCTATTTTTAAGAAATGCAACACTGTGAAGGAGTCATCAGAATTAAATGAAATATAATACAAAACGACTTCCTTTGGTACAAATAAATGAATAGATTTTCATAGCAAAAAAATAATATTAATTTCTGAAATTAGTATATTTGGTGTAACCTCCACGCTCTGCAATGAGTTTTGCATTACGATGTGGTATAGAGTCAAACGAATGTTGGATGTCTGCTTATGGAAGAAAATTGTATATTATTAGTACGGGCACTCAAAGTTCGCCTTTGAATCTTTAGGTCGCGAGTCACGAGTAAGACGCTGACTCAAAATCTAACTCATGTTCAATAAGCAACATATCTCACAAATAAAGTAACCAAGAAAGAAGTTACATGTGTTGGGCTGAAAAAATGTCTTAAACATTCCTTGCAACATGTGGGCGTGCATTATCTTGTTGAAAGGTAGTCCCAGAGATGCTTTGAAGAAAGGGAACGATTTCGGGCTACAGCACTTTGTGGACGTACCTGTTGCTATTCAGATTACCCTCAATTCGTAGCATCTGAGATTGTCTATGACAGCGATACTCAACCAGCGTGCCGCGGGCCGCATGTGGCAAACAGGTCCTTTCTGAGTGGCCCGTTGCACTAACAAATTCAATTATTTCAGAACTAAGCATAAAAAACTTATCGAGAAATTATTTGAATCATGTAATCAAATAAAACGCTCTTACTATCGATGTCGTACTGGTATGAATTGCAGGATAACTTTCATTTTTTTTGTAATTTTAAAGGTTAGTGACAACAAATAACAGTTAGGAATGACCCTTTTATAGGTGAAAGATATTTTTAACCCTCATGTCTTCCATGCCAAAAAATATCTAAAGAATATTTGTTGTTGCAAGATGATTGGGATCTTGATTATTTCATAGATAAAAACAAACATGGGTTAACAACTTATTTGATTTGTCGGGAAAACGTTACATTTAAAAAATGTAATTTTGTTGGCCAGTATACCACCAAACATCTTTTAATGGCTCTTTTTCTAGAATATCTTTGAAAAGGATATAAATTGGCTTCTTTAAAAGAACCTTTGCAACAACAAGAAAATATTTTGTTGGTGGTAATGTTACAAAATGCAGAGCAGAGGTAACAAAAGTATCTTATAAAATTTGTTATATTATAAATATTGTTAAACATATGAAATTTTTAAGAATAAACATATGAATTGAGACACAGAAATTGTTACTGTTTCTTGAATGATTCCAATGTTTTCTTTGATAAATTCAGTTATTTGTTGAAATATTGTTTTTAGTAAAATCACAATGTATTTAAATAAATTTGGAACAAAATTGTGTGCACAAGCAAGTCTGGTCCGATTTTAAGCAAATAATACTGATTTCAGTTTGGAATTCAGTAAAAACTGTTTTCTACCACATTCTGTACTTTATAAATAAATATCTGAAATAAAAATAAATGCACTTCGCCAGAAGAAAAAATCGAATTATCTTAGTATATGGAAGATTTGTTTTTATGACCGTAGAATGCAAACAATGGGCATGGGATCATTAATAAAAGGAAATAGAAATTACCCATGTAACTGGGTAAAACATATATAAAAAACCTATTTTAAAAGTTTGATAGAGTTTAAGATAGTTTTTAAATTAAAACCAGAATTATGAATTTTAATATTTTAATGAATTTTCCTCATTTTCTTGTTATTATAATGCCTCCCTTCCCCACACTCCCATTCATTCTCATGTTGCTTCCCTCATGAAGTAGTTTCCATATGTATGTGGCCTGACGAAAAAAATGTTAAGTATTCCTGGTCTACGATACTAAATTGCACCCCGGACCATAACTCCGGGTGTTTGGTCACTATGACCTTCGATAATGCACTTTGAAAGACAACTTTCACTGCCATAGCGTTTGACGTGAATGAGGTCATCATGTTTCCACAAATTAAAACAAAATTCATCTGAAAAGACAACTTGCTACTAATCCCATTGCAGACGCAGCCATCAATGGTTTGCCGAGAAGGAGATCCTGTATAAAGGAATCCTTGTACGAAGTCCAAGGTGCAACTGACGTCAACAAATAAACGAAGCCGACATTAATGCACCTGTAGCAGTAGATCAACGTGCTGCCAACTGCCTGGAGAAAGCTGTACAGTTATTCCCCGACATGCGAACCAGGTGTCTATGTCACTTTTTGTTGTTTACTTCTAATTTCTCAAATTGTCAGGTAATCGTCGGTCTACTGCTTACAAATTCGCATCACTGTGGTACTGTTCCTCTGCATGCGAGCTGCTATTGCGCGACATGAAAATACTCCTCCACGAAGACCAATGATCCCCCTCTCAGTTCAGACTCCGTAATTTGTTGAAATTTCACTATATTTCATCGTGGAGGCATATTAAGTCCCAATAAATGTTAGCCACTAACAAATAACCATGCACGATCTTCAACGTATTATATTTATACGCTTTCAGCATCAGTTTGGAGGACGTTTCATACACAGAGCCTGCATGGTGGCTCTGAAAACTTATTATTTTGCAAAATATCCTATAACTGACATTTAATGCAAATTTCATTTCATTCGGATGACTCCATCATGGTGTTGCATTTTTTGCAGACAGCACAGAATATATATATATATATATCTGTGTGTGTGTGTGAAACTACTAATGTCAAATATTAGGATATTAACTGCACTCAGTTGAACACAAGAACAAATACTCGCATTAAATTAATTTCACGAAAACTGTTTTTTAATAATTAATTAAATTTTTAGTGTAAGTACTAAATGTGTAAATCAATTGAAAACTCTCCTTATGATATTGAATAATTGCTTCAAATTTTATTTGTTGTTGTTTAGTACTTAATCCGTTCATTCTTTCATGTCACACAATTAATTCCATTTTTGTGGATTTTAAAATAGTTCAAAGAGTTTCAAATATGTGTACAGTTAAACAATTTTTAGTACATGACTTGACTCAAATATTTATGTGAACTATTTTTGAAAGCATTATTTCTTCACAAATAAAACGTTTGGCTCTTAAACTTTTTATAAACATACATCTTTCTTTTGTTTAAAAAAAAAGATTGAATTTTTATTAAAGGGATGCAAACAAAATATCAAGCGTGGAATATACTCAAAAAACTCGTCACACATAAATGATCTACACTACGCAATTGTTTCGAATAGTTACCGTACGTTTGAAGAATAAAATATAATTCACAGTAAAACACATATATACAAAATTTGGTTGATATACATCTTCCTTGAAGTTCAAATTAAATTTTTTTTATTAAATCACATTATTTTGAATTTATAATTAAGCTTAAAAATAACTAATAAAAGAATGCATTGTTGATGAGTTTTGAAGAATAAAAAGGACAAATGAGGTAACAGAAAAGCTAATAAATTGATGTCCAAATTGTTTGTTTCAAGAGGATATTTTGTTCGAAATGCTTGAAACTGCCCCACAAAAGGAGTCTCTAAATATAGTATCTGGGAAAGGGTTTATCCATCTCTAATCACACACTGCAACTGATTGGCGTTTCGCAACACAGAGTATCAATTCAAACCGCTGGTTTTTAGGGTCTCATGCGTTAAGAGCTGTCACAATTATGAGATGTAAGGAAAATTTCGTATTGCTTTTGGACAAGAATAAATATGTGTATTCTTAATCAAATATTTGGTTACACAGTTAAACGTAGATCTAATACATCCATCAGAGCAATACTTTTCAAAACAGATTAAGCTATCCAACTACGTTCGGAACCATGATTTCGCAAAAGCGTATAAATGGATAATATTTATGATATTTAATGTCACTTAGATTAGAAAATGTATATAAAATTGTTTTAAGAATAGTATTACAATAAAAAATTATTTAAGTACAATATTTTGACAAAAAATGAACATAGAATGACCCATTTTCAAATAATCTCCTTCTGCGAAAAATGCTTCTATTATAATAATATTTTGCCTGTATATAGCTGAAACCTCTGTACAAAGGCTCAACTAGAATTTTTGAAATATATACCTTTGAAGTGGGTTTATCCATGTCTTACGACTACAGAGGGGAGAAACTTTAAGAAAAAAACGCTGATAATATTATATATATTTCGATGGGTTGTAACTCTGAATATAATGTGAATTTTTCAAAACTCATAGTTGAGCCTCTGTACAGAGGTCTGAGCTATATACAGGCGAAATATTATTATAATAGAAGAATTTTTCACAAACGGAGAACATTTTTTAAAAAGGTTATTCTAAGTTAATTTTTTGCCGAAATATTGTATTTAAATAATTTTTTTTTGTCAAAAGGTCCTTAAAACAATTTTATACATGTATTCTAATCTAAGTGACACTAGATGTTATGAAAATTATCCATTTATGCGATTTTTTTAAATCACGGTTCCGAACGTAGTTGGATACCTTAAGTAAAGCGCAGCCACCTGGGGGACGTTACAGGTCACTCTTTTATACTGAACATGAAACTTTTTAAATAGTAGTTAAAATCTGAATTGTATGTATTTTTGAAGGGAGGCGAGGACTACTTTGCGTGTTTCTGTTTATCTATATGATGATCATATTTTGTACTACAATAAAAAGACAAGGGAGGGGGGGAAAGGAGTTCGTTAGCTATTTGGAATCTTTAGGGGCATGAAAAATTACAAAAAATTACTGCAAAATATTACTGTGCTAAATTTTGAAAAAGTTACCATCAATTCAATTAAAACTTCACTTTTAGTTAAAAGAAATTATTACTTTAGATATTAATTAGGTCAAAAAGTTATTACTCAGGAAATTAGTAGGTATTAATTCAAATTTTGAACAAACCAAAAGTGTAACTTTTCAAAGAAGTTATTTTTTTATTTAGCTAGAATCTTGACGTTTATAGTGATGAAAAATAATAAATTAAGCTTAAGAGTTTTTTTAGGATGGCATATATGATTTCGAATTTATAAGAATAGCTAAATAAGCATGTTCACTTTTTTTTTCTTTTGTCACTATTAAAAAACATTGAGTAAGATTTTCAAAATCTATTTTTAATTATAAAATAATTCAGAAACTTGTAAATTAATATTTCAATGATTTATCGTTACAAATTTGATATAGATTGACAATATATTGAATCAAGAGAGCAACGAAGGAATGTTTTCTTTGCACATGAAGTAATTTGTTGCTTTATTTTTAAAAGATATTTTGTTACTAAATATCTAAAAAACTACACATACAAAGCCAATTCCTAGCATATAATTTTTTTTATCTAATGTTTAAAACACTTCTTACAGGATGAAAAGGCAAATTGTACTTTTGAATGAGAGAAAGAAAAAAAAGCTTCTTATTGAGAATGAATTCATGTATAAGTATTTCATCTGAACTATTTCCCAGAAGAGTCGACAGTATGTTATTTTTCGAATTATTGATTTGTTAAGCTTAGTATAAAAATGAGAGTAATTTTGGGAAGCACAAAAGAAACAGCTGGTGATGTAGAAAGAAAGGTTATTGAGAATTAACAGAAATCGCCTTTATTTTGTGCGAAAGTTTCTTTGGGGTAAATGAAGTATATAGAATATATCTGCCAATTTCTTCTGAAAAGAAAATAAATGAAAGAGGTAAATGAAACAAGTTATCTTGCAGAAAGCACATGCTCAAAGATGAATAAGTCATTTTTTTTTTCATTTTCTTGTTAAAAGAAAGAAAGAGAGATTTTGTTTTGCTGTTCTTTATGATTAAAAAATTATCTTTCAAGGAATCAAGTATAAATTGAAAGTTAGTAATTTCTATGAGAAATATTAAGGAAGATATATATCATGCATAACTTAATGAGAGTTTTAAAAATAAACATTATTTATTTAATAAATTTACATTTGATAAAGTGCTTTAATAAAAATTACTTATATATTTGCCAAATTTTATATTTTTATACAAACAACTTCGAATAAATTAGTATTTTTATGACGAGAGAGAATTTAAATTTTTTTTTGAAAAGGAAAAGAAATAATGCAAATTTAAAAGCGTATTTTTTTAATGTGAATCTTATTTTGAAGTTTGGCAGTAAAATCGATCAACATAATATTTTTTATTTTTTGTATTTTATACGAAAATTGCCAAAACAAAAATGTAAATTTTACCAGCCAAATACAAGAAAACTGCTTTTCATCGTATTTTAAGTTTTGGAAAGTAATACATATACAAAATTCATGCGAATTTAAATATAAATATGACATTTAGCATATATAGCGAAATAATTTGACTGTGTTGTAAAATATTCCTTGCTGTTCCACATCATGTTTATGTCCTATTTAGCGAGTTTTTTGTGTATTTTTTTCTGCTTGAATTAAAATCCAAATACAGATAAAACTTTTCTTTTTGAAACTTTTCACTATTTTTATTAACAATATTTTGTTTCTAATTATGCAGATTATGCTGCAATGCTGTGGCTTAAAAGTTAGTGAGAGCTTAAATCAAGTATGGTTCTTAAAATCAAATATGATTAAATATAAAATTACACATAAAAAATGGGATATTATTCATAAAATTTATGTTTTCAAATCATTTTATTTTTTACATTACTTTTAACACTCATTTCGTTTTCAAAATAAGTACAATATTTTGATACATATAAAGTTACCAAGAAAATGAAACCGAAAAGATGTCGATTGCTGCACCTTGTGTTCCCCAAATGATAAACCCTTTGAATTCAATTAACAGAAAATATAACTATTGCAATTTAACTGAAAATTCCCTCACATAGTAATGGATTACGCCACCAGATGCTAGGCACTTGCGTTTGAAAAAAGGAAACTTCTCAGACTTATGGAAAGTGTTTAAAACAAATATTCAAAATTCACACTCCTCAAAAAATTGTTAACTGACAGATATTCTTCCTTCACAACCCCAAAATTTAAAATATTCCTTAGAAACTATAATGAAGCCGCTAATTTCTCATTATCCTCTAACTAAAGTTTATGGGGGAAAGAGTAAATCAATCAACAGTTGCTAGATTAACATGATAAGTAATTACTTCTTCCTCTGAAGTGCCTTAAACAAAAATATTCATTCGATATATTTATTAATATTATCTATTCTGTAACAAATTTCAGCCGACATTCTTGATGTTTCGTAACATGTACTTTTAATCTCATTTAAATCAAACTTTAAGCTCCTTTAGTTAAAGAAACCCACATAATGGACTTAAAAAAATTATTGAAAATCGTAAGAAAATAAAATTTAATTTATTGCAAGCTTTTTTGATTAAAAATTTAAATTTGATTATATTGTAATTTATGGAGAATTTCAGTATTCAAACACATTCAAATTGAATCCACCATTTATTGGATCTTACAAAAATTTAAATAAATATTTAGATTAGTTAATCAAGTACATAGACCAAATAATTTCATATAAACCAGAAATTGTCAATTCTTCCATATTAAGATTGTACTGTATTGGTCAATGAATAATAGAGTTAATGTAGATTTTTAAGCATTTCAAAATATCTCCCTTTTTTCAGGTTTCAAATGATTAAAGCTATCTCATTTGTTGGAAAGCTATACTTTTTATGGCTAGCAATCGCTTCGAATGTAGAAACAGTTTAACAAAAGATTTATTTTACTGGATGTTTCTGTTATTCATTGCTAGGAAGCGTTTGGAAAATATAAAGCTATTTTCTCATTTTACAATCTATATCATCTAAATAAATCAAGTATCAAGTTTTATAATTTAAATATGATTCACGCCACCTTTATACATTTTTTCAAGAACATGGTTCACGCCTCCATTGAATTCCTCAAATATTTGTTTTACGCCACCATTGTACTTCTCAAGTGTCTGTGTTTGTGTCGGTAACATGGATTATGTTTGGGAGAAAGTTCAAAGTTTGTCATCATGCGTAAAGAAACTGAGGAAAATTACTCCAGGAAAATTACTTGTATTTTTGTACTGTTTCCTAAAAATCATTTGAGGATTCTATTCTTTTCTTCTATACTGAGCTTAAAATGACGATGTTATCTGAATATTTTTGGAATAAATATTATTCCAATTTAGTGACGCCTTTTTTATTTTATTCGGTATTCCACACACGGTGTTCAATCCATCACTCGTAAAAAAATTATACGAAAGACCGACCTATATACACAATGTTCAATCATCTTATTTGAAAGAAGTGAGTTAAAAAGTGACTGATTTCTGAAACAAACCCGTTTTTATTTATTAAAAGTGGTCCATATAAAGCAAAAATACGCCGCGAAAAATACGCCATCTCACAAATGGGTTAAAACCATAATCAAATACATTTGAAAAAGGCAATTAAAAATAAAATAAAAGTTTGAATAGTACATCTGATTAAATTTATTTGATTAATTCTAACAGAAATGTATAACAAAAAGAATAGGAGTTGGGAAATAAAGAAAAGGTATTAATTTTTACAGATCGTTCACATGTGCTTTCATATTTGAAATTCCACTAGTTAATTAGGAAAATGCTTGTATAAAAACATAAATGTATGGCATTTTGCTTAAAATTTTCAAAGACATATCAGAAATATAATTCCTTAACCTTAAAGTTGTCAAGTCATATTTATTTACAAAATATGCAACTGTGACATTTGGCATTCAGTATTCCGATTTTATAAATTTATTTTTTTCTAAAAAAACATCTGACAAAAAAGGGAAAAATATTTTAATTTTTTATAAAGAAACAAATAGTTCATGTAAATAATTTTGCATATCAGAAAATAAACTGTATTTTAATCAAATTATTGCATTTAAAATAGAAATGTTATACACAGAAAGAAATAATTCAGATGTCGGAGCACACGTAACAATAAATGAAGATAATTCATTGTAACTAATTTCATTATTAAATCCATAAACCAACTCCTACTAATACGCTAACAGGAATTTCAACCCTTATGAAAAGATATATTTCTTGGTATTTATCGATAAATACGTTCATGGATGTCATAAGGACGATTTAAAATTCTACTAATATGCTAGCAGGAATTTCAAAATGATTCTCCGAATCTTCATGAAAATAGAAATTTCTCCGTATTTATCTATAAATACATTCGTGTATGTCAGAAAGGTGATTTAAAATTCCCATTCATCGCCTAATGATACAGACATTTTGAACTTAAAAGTATCGGAACTCATTTTTCTCAGAAGCAATCGAAAGTAAATTCAGGGAAAAAAGGATTTAACACCCCTAGCGTAGAAAACCAATTACCTAAAGAGTGAAACATTTAGAAAATAGTAACATAATGTCATAGGAGCTTTAAGTTTAAAGTTCAGAAAGAGTAACGGCAGATTTTGGAAATTCTGCATCTTTTAATGATGTCGATATTAGTTGTTGTTTTGACAGATAAAATATTTAGTTATATATATATTTCATTAGGTGAAATACTCAACTATCAGAAATGTTAACAAAAATAGTATTATTATTCATTTATAATTTTTACAATAGTAGAAAAGGTAAAAGCTTCGATACTGAATATAAGAAAAATTTATTTCTTGTATTTTATTCGTCAGCAGAAGGGAATAGAAAATGTTGAAAGAAACATTACAAAAAGTATCTATTTTTAAATAACTGAAAGGTTTGTTTGTTATTTATAAGAGTTTATTTCAAAAAGTCATAAAACATCCCGCTTCAGACGTACTCAACGTAAGACTTAACATCATGTAAAGAAAATAATTTATCATAAGTGATAAAGTATAAAAAGCAAGTCATAACTTAATTTATTCACTAGGTAAGAACTACTTTTAAATCAAGATTTAATATCCCTTCCAAATCAAATCAACTTCAGCACTTTTAAGTAAAAGGTATAAGTATTAAACACTACGGGGCATTAAAAATTCAATCCTAGATGGGTTGGATAGGAATTGAAGAAACTCCACAAATAAAGAAGGATGAACAATGATACTCACTATTCAGAACTTGAACGCCATCAGCTCAGTACTACCACCGCGGATGAAGAAGCAACATACCTAGATATTGTCATGGGGAGAATACGAAGGATGCCCCGATCCATTCTCCCGCTAGCATTTTCCTCAATAAGGCTTCTCAACGCCATGGTAGCAGGGTAAGTCAGTGGCGTCTGGTTATATCCCATAAGTATTTGAATGGTGAGAGTTCAAGCCAGGGAAATAACAATGCAACTTGTATAGCATGTTGGTAGATGCGCGCTATGTAAGGTCATGTGTTATCCTAGAGGTAAAGAACATTGGACATCTCCCGCATCAACCACATATCGGTGTACAGTCATGATTGGAAGCCAGATTGGAATGCGAATCACAGATGACCTGCTTTCGTACGCGATAACTCCCCAGACTGGGTGATTGGGCTATCTTTAACCTGTCAATAGGTTGGCCCGAAACAAGTACACATCGATTAATATGGGACAAGCAGAAACGTGTTTCTCTAAAACACAATTCTACGACATTCGATCTTCCATGTTATTCTAACTCGACTCCATTGTAAACGGATTTGTCTGTGTTGTGCGGTCAAAAGCAGTCTTTTGTAGAACATCATGAATGCAGGATACTAGCAATTTCGTTGGTTAATGGTTTAGATCAATGTTTCTCAAACTGTGGGGCGCCCTCCCTTGGGGCGTGACAACTCTACAAGGGGGGGCGAGCATATTGAAAAGTCGAAAACGAAAGATTATTTAAAAAAACGATTAATTTACTGAAAGTAAACAAACAACATACTTTCTGACATATAATCTCTCTTTCTCAAAAATAAAATACATATTTACACTGATGTACTACATTTATAAATGTATCAGTGCTAACACAATGTATTTTATAATTTAACAATACGAAGTCAAGAACAAGTTTAATAATTACCATCATTTGTGCGGTTTATAATAAATCCCTTAACTGCCTATTAAAAGTTACTTGATTCGCTTCCCAATGCCAACCATTTTCCACTTAGGGGCGCGTATGTGATATATTGGGGGAGGAATGAAGAAGCAAAAATAATCTGAAATAAATAAATTCTTCGCAAAAATTGTAAAAGTCTTTTTGTTGCATTCCAAAGTCTTCGGAATAATTTTATGAATAGAAGTGCACAGAAAATATCAAAAGACTTCGGAAAGACGTATATATACGTGGGAGGAAATTAACGCTATGGCTGAGCGAGACTTTTATATACGCTGGTGGCACTCATGAGGTTAAGTTCGCATCATTTAGTTTTAGAATCGAAGTATAGTATTACTGAATTCAATACATTGCTGTTTTATGAAGGGGAGGGGGGATGCAAGGAAAATTATGATTAAATATTTGGTCTCGAACATTGAAACTTTGAGAAGCACTGGCTTAGATCGATAGAGGAACATCAAGCGTGTCCGAATGATGCTAGTAAACAGTGGCACAAGCGACCTACAAAGACCACCAAATCTTGATGAATGAATTCATTCATGAGCTCTAACGTCGCTCTGGCTCCCTCAAACATGACACATTTTTTATTCCGACCATCTAGGAACCATGGATGCGTCTAGGAAGGGGAATTGAAATTTGATATAAGGACCAGCCTGTCCTTCTCAGTCGAATCACCATGCCTCTTGTACAATCGTCTGCTTAAAGGACACATCCACCTATCTCTGTTGGAGGTGGCGTGGTATTTTCTGCTTTTAGAAGTAATAGTGAGGATATTACATGATCTCTACTTTCTTGTAAATCATGTGTTTATTGCTAATAGTTAACAATAATTAAAATTATTAATTAATTATCTTTCTTCTGTCGAATTATTTAAATTTCAAATTTAATATAACAACTATCATAACATTATTTCAAGTTTATTATATCAAATAATTCGAATGAAAATATCAATGATGTAATATACATTATGAAAAATGACCGAATCTCTTGTAGATATATTAATAAAAATGTGTTATGTACGGGATAGCTTAAGATTTGTTTGTATTTTGCTTGCAAAATTTTATTTAAACATAATTTATTTTATTTATTTTTATTATCTCTAAAGCCAATAAGAATAGTAAGTAAAATTACCATGTATCAAAACGAAAGATAGTTTTCGCTGTTTATAAAGCAACTTCTCGGGAAAACTGTTTTTAAACAAATTAGCTTAACCTATTATACTTCAAATAATTCTCCTTGTAAAAACAGTATGCTAACATATGGAAACTTTAGATTTTGTTGAATGAAAAAATGTTTTCCGAAGTATTAAAATCACAACACAGCTTATATAGAAAAATATTTAAATCGAAGTTTGTCGAATAATTATTTCTAAATGTATCTATTACCAGTGTCTGAGTTGTAGGGTATCGCGCTTTCAGCCCACAGTTCAGGAGTTCAAACCATGAGCTGGAAAATGTCGACTCAACCTGTCATCCCTTCAGTGGGTCAATAAATGAATATCAAGCCTGCTTGGGAACTAAATATTGGGTTTCTTGTCAAACTGACGATCTGACCGGAACATCTGCTCATGTAACATAGGGCTCAAGGTCACGAAAACTCAGATGGACTTATGTGCCACTAAGTTTTGAACAGTTTACATATTGGAAATAGAATGCGTTGATTGGTAATTTTTCTTTTCAATTTGCAACAAAGATCGGTTGGTAGTCCTGATTTGTTTGTATCATTTAATCATCTGCCATGTTTATTAATCTAGCTACTGCAGCTGATTGTACTCTTTAAAAAAAATCAGTTTTTTTTTTTTTTGCTTATCTTGATTATTTGATATCTACGAAGTACATTGAAAGGCACATTTTCGATATTTATATTTTCCAATAATAAGTTATTAACTAAATAATTTTCTAACTTTTTTAAGTGAAATTTAGAATATGCAACATACACATGGTTTAATTGCGAAAACATATAAATATCATTGAAGTGACTTTCAAATTTCATAAAGAAAGCTTAAATTCATACATTAAATTGATTAAAGTAATGAATAATTAAATTGCTTTTTGTATAAATTTAATATTCTTAATCAATAATTAAATTCAACAATTTGACTTTGCAAAGATTTTGTATAAAGTATTCGGAAATTCTTTATAACATCAAATTCTTTAAATGATGCTTAAATTGCTGTTGTATTGATTTCTTTTAATGATGTCACATTGTAATTACTATACATTAGCATCTGTTTTATTGTATCTATCAATTGGTTTACAATTCAAAAGAATTATTCCTTGAGAATCCATTTAGTAACTCTTTATATGGCTTTTTTAATACGGAATGTATGAAACATCGTAAATAAAAGTAATACAGATAATTCAATTACTCAGAAATTTAAGACATTCACATTATATTTTTTATAACAAAAAATAAAATA
>BMAV01011463.1:42315-59118 GCA_019973955.1 Trichonephila inaurata madagascariensis | reverse complement strand
ATAAATCATATCAATGTAAATCTGTATTTTTTATTATATCAGAAAGTATTTTGTCTTTTTTTCATTCCAGTAAATTAATTTTTTTAACCTTTTATTTTCGATATGTTCGCTCCCCCCTTGAAGGGTTATCGCACCCCCCAGGGGGGCGCGCCCCACAGTTTGGAAACACTGCCGTACAGCCTTCTCCAGGCAGTTGTCAGCACGTCGATCTACTGCTACAGGTGCATTAATGTCGGCTTCGTTTATTTGTTGAAGTCTGCTGCCCCTTGGACATTGTACAAGGATTCCTTTATACAGGATCTCCTTCTCGGCAAACCATCGATGTCTGCGTCTGCAAAGAGCTCATGAACACAGAGCCTGGCAAGTTGATTGATAACAAGTTGTCTTTTCAGATTCATTCCGTTTTAATTTGTGGAAACATGATACCTCTTTCATGTCAGTGAAAGTTGGCAGTGAAAGCTGCCTTTCAAAGTGCATTATCGAACGTCATAGTAACCAAACGCCCGGAGTTATGGTCCGGGGTGCAATTTAGTATCATAGACTACTTATACTTAACATTTTTTCCGTCAGGCCACATACATATGGAAACTACTTCATGCGGGCCGCAACATGAGAATTAATGGGAGTGTGTGAAAGGGAGACATTATAATATCAAGGTCATTTATAATGAGGAAAATTCATCAAAATATTAAAATTCATAATTCTGATTTTAATTATAAAACTATATTAAACTCTATCAAACTCTTAAAATAGGTTTTCTATCTATATATATTTTACCCAGTTATATGGGTAATTTCTATTTCCTTTTTATCAATGATCCCAAGCCCCTTGTTTGCCTTCTACTGTGATTAAAACAAAGCTGCTATATACTTTGATAATTTGATTTTTTCTTCCGGCAAAGCGCATTTATTTTTTATTTCAGATATTAATTTATCAAGTACAGAACGGTAGCAAACAGGTTTTACTGAATTTCAAACTGACATCAGTATTATTTGCTTAAAATCGGTGCAGACTTGCTTGTGCAATTTTGTTCCAAATTTATTTAAATACTTTAGTGATTTTACTAAAAACAATATTTCAACAAATGACTGAATTTATCACAGAAAACATGGAATTATTCAAGAAATAGTAACAATTTCTGTATCTCAATTCATAAATTATTCTTAAAAATTTCATATGTTTATCGATATTTATAATATAACAAATTTTATAAGATACTTTTGTTACCTCTGCATTTTGTAACATTGCCACCAACAAAATATTTTCTTGTTGTTGCTAAGGTTTTTGTAAAGAAGCCAATTTATCTCCTCCTGAAAGATATTCTAGAAAAAGAGCCATTAAAAGATGTTTGGTGGTATAGTGGCCAACAAAATTACATTTTTTAAATGTAACATTTTTCCGACAAATCAAATAATTTGTTGATCCAAGTTTGTTTTTTATCCATGAAATAGTCAAGATCCCAATCATCTTGAAACAACAAATATTCCTTAGATATTTTTTGGCTTGGAAGACATGACGTTTAAAGACATCTCACCTATAAAAGGGTCTCTCCTAACTGTTATTTGTTGTCATTAACCCTTACAATTACAAAAAAATAAAAGTTATCTAGCAATTCATACCAGTACGACATCGATAGTAAAATTGTTTTATTGTATTACATGATTGAAAGAATTTCTCGATAAATTTTTTATGCTTTGTTCTGTTCTGAAATAATTGAATTTGTTAGTGCAACGGGCCACTCAGAAAGGTCCTGTTTGCCACATGCGGCCCGTGGCACGCTGGTTAAGTGTCGCTGTCATAGACTATCTCAGATGCTACGAATTGAGGGTAATCTGAATAGCAACAGGTAAATCTATAAAATGCTGTAGCCCGAAATCGTTCCCTTTCTTCAAGACATCCCTGGTACTAGATTTCAACCAGATAGCACGCCCACATGTTGCAAGGAATGGTGAAGAGAAATTTTTTCAGCCCAACACATGTAACTTCTTCCTTGGCCTGCTTTATTTGTGGGATATGTTGCTTATTGAACATGATTTAGATTTGATGGGTCAACGTCTTGCTTGTGACTCGTGACCTAAAGATTCAAAGACGAACTTTAAGTGCCCATTCAAATAATATGCAATTTTCTTCCATAAGCAGACATTCAACATTTGTTTGACTCTATACCACGTCGTATAGTAATACTCATTGCAGAGCGTGGTGGATACACCAAATACTAATTTCAGAAATTAATATTATTTTTTGGTATTAAAATTTATTCATTTATTTGTACCAATGGAAGTTGTTTTGTATTACATTTCATTTAATTCTGATGACTCCTTCACAGTGTTGCATTTCTTAAAAATAGCAATTTATATGATTGTGTATGCGCGCTTTTAGCATTTTGAGAGTATACATATTTAAATCTAACAAGATCTAAAAACACGTTTTTTTAAAAACTAACCTTTATTTTTTTTTCTAAATTCTTTTTTTAAGCAGAAAATACACTATAAAAAGAATAAAAATAAACTTAAAAATCCAGAGATAAAGACATAAGGACATATATACTTATTTATGTGATTTTAAATTAAATATTTATTGCACTATAGATTATAGTAGTATTCCTTATGAAAGTAATTTTGTGTTCCAAAATTTGTCAAATCTCTTAAAAAGTATATGCTCTATAAATAATAGACTACCATCAGGCAAATAATAAGCATTTTGTAAATCTGGTTTCTTTAATTTATAGAAATGCGATGTCATAAATATTTTTATTGTTGAAAATTTTCTGGTAAAAAATAGATCAATATTTTGTATGTACTATTTTTAATGTCTTCTATAAGAAGTTAATGATGCATTAAAGATGTGCAACAAGATTTATATACAATTAAAATATAATGATGAAACCCAATAGTTTTTGATCTAGTGGTTAAATCATTATTCTTATTTTGATTTTCAGAATTAATGCTTATAGTTATTGGTTAAATCTTTATTATTTAATATAGAAATACTCTAATAAAAATACTTTGTCGATACAACTTTACAAAAATGAAAGTCTTTTACGTTCATTATATTTACTTGAAAGTATTCCAGATCATTAAATACTGTAAAACTTATAACGATGCATTTACTATCCACATTAATAAAAATTAATGCAGCATCAATTTAATTATTTTTATAAAATATAATGTTTGTCTGATAAATCATCAGTATTTTGTTAGAAACTTTAAAAAATTTATATAATATATTTTATAATGAATGTTTACATAAAACTGAATGGTTTTTACCATATTTTTATTAACTCACTTTCTTGTTTATCCGGGTGGAATTTTGTAATTGATTTTAAACTATCTTCCCGATTATCTAGAGACTTGAAATTTGGACCATGCTTCAAAAGTGAATGGCAATGCATGAAAATGTGAAAAAAAGAAATTACCCTGACCCCAAAGAGGCGGGCCCCTATTTTGACAGGGGCCCTTTAACAAAAACCATCTGTCGATAGCATTAAATTTTGTGGTTCTGGGGTCAAAAAGGGCCCCCCAGGTTACCATGTTCTTTTTATTAACTCGATTTCAAAAAATCGCTGACAGTAATGCGCACTCATTTGACCAGTCAGCCTGCCAGCTATGTGAAGAAAGCAGATGCAAGTAGCCACGCGCGAAAACCTCTCGCCATTGTTTATTATTAACTGTTTGATGTATTGAATTTAGAAATGACGATTTTTTTTTTTAAAGTTGACTTGAGTTAACTACAATGGTAATTCTTCGAGTACAGTTTTACAAATTGAGTGAAGTCTTACAACTAACGCTAGGCAGTTCGTTGTATTTAAGCAAACAATTAAAGATGGAATTTTGTAATTGATTTTAGTTTAACTTCCCGATGAGATAGAGACTTGAAATTTGGACCACAGCTCAGACGGGGATGACAATGCCTGAAAATGTAAAAATAGTTCTGGTCAAGAAACCGGGCTTTCGAAGAGGCTTGTCTGTCTGTCCAGATGGAATTTTGTAATTGATTTTAGTTTAACTTCCCAATGAGATAAAGATTCGAAATTTGGACCACAGCCCAGAAGTGGATGGCAGTGCATGACAATGTAAAAGTAGAAGTTCTAGTCACGAACCCGGGCCCCCGAAAAGGCTTGTATATTTGTCCGGGTGGAATTTTGTAATTGATTTTACTTTAATTACCCGATGAGCTACAGACTTTAAATTTGGACCACAGCTCAGAAGTGGATGACATTGCATAAAATGGAGAAGAAAAAGTTTTAGTCTTGAACCCGATACCCCGAACCGGAGACACGATTTCGACGGGGACCCCGTAACTCCAAAACTTACACTAATTTACACGAACAACGATCACCTGTCGACAGCACGGGTCGAGTTGCGTTTGCGAATTCAATTTTGTGGCTCAGAGGTCAAAGAGGGCCCCACAGGTTACCATGTTCTTTTTATTAACTAGATTTCAAAAAATCGCTTTATTGACAGTAATGCATACTCATTTGACCAGTCAGCCTGCCAGCTAGGTGAAGAAAGCAGATGCAAATAGTTACGCGCGGAAACCTCTCGCCATTGTTTATTATTAACTGTTTGATGTATTGCATTTAGAAATGACGATTTTTAAAGTTGACTTGAGTTAACTACAATGGTAATTCTTCGAGTGCAGTTTTACAAATTGAGTGATGTCTTACAACTAACGCTAGGCAGTTCGTTGTATTTAAGCAAAAAATTAAAAAGAAGTAAAAAACTATTTTATTTATTCTAAATACTAATTGCAAGTTAGTCGTTATTTTAAATAAATAAAATAATTATTAATTATCATGTTTTATTAACCTGCTTTCTTGTCTGTCGGGGTGGAATTTTGTAATTGATGTTAAACTAACTTCTTAATGACCTAGAGACTTGAAATTTGGACCATAGCTCAGAAGTGAATGACAATGCATGTAAATGTGAAAAAAAAGAAAAAACTGGAAAGGAGGAGAGAAAGATAAAGAAACCAAAAAAATTATGCTTTTTAGTAAGTTATAAAAACATGGTACATGCATTTTTTTTTAAGATAATATACTTATTATCTCATGTTTTCTTTAAGATTTCCAAAAAGATTTCTAGAGAAAATTAGTTTCGCCCTAAGATTTTAAATACTTTATGTTGCATATTAAGTTCACTCTGGATTAGTGGTATAGTTGAATTTGATTGAGGTAACTCGCATACGTGTTTGTGTCTTAGGGACTGACTTTGCTGAATTGATGAATGATGATGATGATGATGACTTTGCTGAACTACATATTTTTACTATATCGATATAATACACATCGGACATCCGTCTCGTATACGTGGTAGACCAGTGGTCAAATTCAAAGGCTTGTGGCTGGCGTATCATGAATTTAAGCCTAGTCCTGATGAACACCCACCGTATACAGGGAGCAAATGTATGTTAAATCTGTTGAACCTCAAAATCTTCCCATTGGTGGGGTACGAGAGTAAGGAGAGGATGTGCTAGCTCAGTTGTCGTCTTTTTCACTTGATCGTGTTTCAAAATTACGAGGTCCGCCGGTAATACACCTCTGCAGCTTTACTGAACGACGTTAATATAACTCTCTCAAATATCGAACAAAAAGCCGAATGAAATTCAAATTATTGACAATGTACAGTTTCGAAGCATATTAATGACCTTTTTTGATGTAAAACTTGTAATAATGCGAGATTTCAAGCTGAATGGCTAAGACCTTGATGATGTAATGAAAGAAAAATATCTTGAAGTGAATGCTACAATTTAATCATTTCACATCATTTTGATTTTCAGGTTTCCAATTGAAAAGATTATTTCAATTTATACAGGAAAACATTTGACACTTCTGTTAATTAAACTGCGGTTTGTAAAAAAATGCAACACCATGAAGGAATCTTCAGGATTAAATTAAATTTAATGCACAAGTGACTTAATACAAATAAATGACGAAATTTCCAAAGCAAAAAAAAAAACAATATTAAGTGCCTGATATCATAATTTGGTGTAGCCACCACGCACTGCAATAAGTGCTGCTATACTGCGTAGCATGGAATCAAACAGATTTGGAATGTCTGTTTGTGGAAGATAATTCCATATTACTTGTATGTGCAGCAAATTTCGTCTTTTGAAGCTACAGGACGTGGATCATGAGTGAGACACTGACCAATCAAATCCCACACGTGCCCGATAAGCGACATATCCGTCAAATAAGCAGGCAAAAGCAAACAAAGAGTAGCGTATGTTTTAGTATCATTCTTTCTTACGATTCAAAATATTTGGGATTTATTTTTATTATGCAATTTAAGGTACTCTTTACTTACTACTTTTTATGATACTTCTTTTATTAAGTAATTTAACAGTATACTTTTACATGGGCATGATAGAAGCTGGGTGGTCAGCTAGGCGAGTAGCTCGTCAAGTGCACCGCTATGATTGTGTTGTGAGGAAGTGTTGGGACCAGTGGATCCGAGAGATGTCATTTACACGAAGACCAGTCTCAGGACGCCTTCGACAGACCAGTCGTCGAGAAAACCGCCACTTCGTAAGAAATGCACGCTTACAGCCAACTGCTTCATCAGCTGCCATTCAGGCACAGGTAGCACTCTCACTAGGGGCCCCTGTGTCTTCTCGAACCATACGAAGGTGCCTGGTTGAAGGACATTTGGGATCGTTGCGCCCATTACGTGTGCTGCCCTTGACGCACACCCATCGAAGCCTCCGTTTGGAGTGGTGCCGCGCACGAGGAAACTGGTCGGCAGCGGAATGGAACCCGGTCGTCTTTAGCGACGAATCCAGATTCAATCTCAGCAGTGATGACAATCGTGTTCATGTGTGGAGACCCCGTGGTGAACGCCTCAAACCTACCTTTGGTTTACAGGACACATCGCTTTCACAGCTGGTGTGATGTCATTGCTTACAATACACAGTCACCCCTAGTATTGATCTATGACACCATGAGACAGCCCAGAGGAATGTCCATGACATCCTGCAACCACATGTGTCGCCTCCCATGCAAATGCTACCAGGAGCCATTTTTAAACAAGACAATGATCGGCTTCACAAGGCAAGGGTGTCATAAGATTGTATTCGCACTGTTACTGCACTTCCTTGGCCTGCTCGATCCCCAGATTTGTCTCCAATCCAGCATATCTGGGATCATTTGGGATAGCGCGTTGGGCATCCCACGAGTTTGAACGAACTAGAGGCAAGGTTACAGCAAATAGGGAACGAAATGTCTCAAGATATAATACAGAACTTGTATGCCTCAATGCCCGATCGTATCGCATCGTGCGTTCGCGCTAGAGGGTGTTCAACAGGGTTTTAAATCCTCCGTTCTTTTGCATTTTTCTCTGAAATAAATGATCCTTTTTCTTTGATTTTCTAATCATTTACTTATATCAAAGCAGTCATTACGTATGTAAAATTTCGTTTCATTTTGAAGAGTCTTTCTTGGTGCGCTAATTTTTTTGTCCATGAGTGTGTTTTAATAATATCATAAACTAACATTCAGATTCCCGTCTCAAAATAGGAAGGGTTTCTTTTTTTGACAGAAATGTCGTCAGAACCTATCTTTCAGTTTTTCTGGTTTCTCTGTATTAATATTAGGGCAAGATTTTATATAGTAATTACTAATCAACTTAGTTATGTTAAAGATCGAGTGAAATAAGTTTATTTTGAGTAAAAGACCACAATTTGAAATATTATAAATTTTATATTTTTCTTTTTGGGGGTATTTTTATATTAGGAAGTAAAAGAATTTTATCTTCTAATTGTACAAAAATTACTTCTGGTTTCCGTAATAAAGTGGACAAATGAACTGAAGGTGATAGAAAAATGATGTAAATTCTTTATTTACATCTAAATTCCTGAATAATAATTTTAAGAAAATTTTGAAATTCTACTGGTAAAGCAACACATACAACCTTTATTACTTTTTTATGTTTAAAATGTTATCATTTTTTTCACAAATGATTTTATTAAAACATCATTAAGTAGAAAAATAGCAATTTTGTTGTATGGATTCTACTTGAAAAAAATCACTTTTTTAAAAAACGCTAATTAAACGTAATAGTTTTACATTAAGTATTTCGTTATTTAATTTGTTTTCAGCTTGTGTTCCAGATGAAAAGGAAGATTGTACTTCAAAATTACTTCTTTAAATATTTAATTTGTTCCATAATTATACAAAAAAAATAATAAGGTGTTTTTATTTTAGTGAAAAATAAGCAAATTATTAAGCAATTTATAAAGACCCAATGCTTTATAAAAATGCTTACTTTTGTGAGAAGGATTTTTTTGAAAAAAATGAATGCCAAATTAGCGGAATATCAACAGGGACTTGTAAAAATAAAATAATTAAGGCAGTTGGGTTTCTCCATATTTATTTTAAAAGTATAAGTATTTCGAGTGTTTAAATACGTCTTAGGAATGTAAAAATAATTTGTTTCCAGAGCAAGTTAGATCGAAATAATTAATGATGCTTTAAATCAAACAAAAAATATTTGTTGTTATATGTTTTTCTTTACTTTTAGCCTTATTATAAACATTATAAAAACTCTCAGTTTTATATTCCTTTTTATTTTTATGAAACAAGGTTTCACGCCGTTTCTTTACCTCCAAGGATTTTATTTTAGAAAATCGCAGTAAAATTATCATCATTATCATAAAAATTGAAGATTAATAAAAATGGATGCCTTATGCATTAGAAATGCTTCAAAAACATTAGAAAAATCACAATTTAAAAAAATGGTTAGATAAGTATTTTTTAAATGAAAGAAATTACTTCTTTATTTTTGTGGGAAACACTTATTTCAGCTATCTTTTTCATTTCAATACTAATCAATGAGATCTATGAAAACCTGGCAATTGTACTTTTTCTCCCTAATTTCATTAAAAGTTATCTTATAGCATACGAAGTTGCATCATTTTTGTACTTGACACATTAAAGAAGAATTATTTTTTCAACAAATAATTATATATTATTTTTTTTAAGTAATATAGCTTAAAACACTTCATTTTGTATACTTTCCCTTAACCATAGTATTCGTGGATCAATAAGTAGGATTACATCATGTATAATAATATTAATACACACATAATTATTAGAAATTCTTGACTTAAAATTTTTATTGAGTTTCCAATAAGCAAAATTGATTAACATGAAGAGCAATAAAATAAGTATAGAAGTTAATTTAGTAATATTTTTGAAAAATATTTTTTTCGTATTGATAACATATGATTTACGTCTTTTACCATTTTCGTAAGAAATCATCACATCATCGTCTCTTCATCGTTTGTTCTTTTCCTCCAGATGTCTACAGAGTAGGAAAGGGATTTCGATAAATCTTAACTCATTGTTATTAGCAGAATTTGCAAATGATCTCGTCTTAATTTCGTCATATTATTTCAATTTCTGTTCACTTAAGTGAAATAGAATTCAATCATAGATACAGATGTGAGTAGATTGTCAGTTTATATAAACATTAAGCATTATGCATTGGAAAATATCTATCATGTGAGCACTAACATCAAAATTATTGAGCTATTTTGTTCTCTTCTGCATTGATTCAGTTATATTTATTACCATATTAGTTTTATTCCTGAATCCAACACACGAGCTGGTATTTGTGACATTTTTCTTTTTTTACTGGAACATTTTGAGATTTTGATAAACTCTTTTGTGTACATAATGAATAGTATGTAAACGTCTTTCTTATCCGGTCATTCCTTATCTAATAAGTTGGCAAATAAACGTGAAGTCATTTCTCTTCTTTGCAACTTTTTATCCGTTCTTGGCATTCGATTATTTTTTTTTTTTGCCCACAGTATAGACACATTGATAGTATTCATATGCAAATAGCTAAAGGACACGGAACTCATGTCAGAAATTATCAACCCACATATAGCCCTTATGTAAAAAGAAAAATGGGTGTTCAATATTTCCCGATATTTTAATGTTTTAATATTGGATCCTCATGGTAAATTCCCTCTGCATATATCCTTTTATACTACCACATAAGATAAAAGATTTTATATTTCAAATCCATTCTTTTTTAACGGAATAAATAATTTAAAATAGTCTGCCTTTAATTAGGAGAGTACGCAGGTTTTGGTATAAATAGAATCCATCATTATAGGATCTTCGTATCCTATTGGTTACTTCCCGTCTCCTCAATCGATCATAATTCGATTCATCATCATTATCATCTACAAAATATAACAATCTCAGTAATAATGTGTAGCGATCTAGGATCATTATTTTCCCAAATATATCGCTTCGTAACAATCTATTTTTGCACCAATACTGATCTATTCATGACTTCTCGCTCGCTGTCATCAAAAGGTAAAAAAGAAGAAAACAATACACATTTCACTACGGTCTGTCCCAGCTGAACTACCATTAGGATTAATTTTGTATACTGTAATTGTGTTTTTAACGATCAACATCAACTCTTTGTATGTGTATGTGTGTGCTCGTGCGTGTGTGTGAACACAAATAAGTAATCTTATTGTAAATGTCTTCACACGAATAACTTATATTTATTAGAATGAGTGAGGGAGTATTTATTAAGGTGCACTACAAATCAAAACGAGGGCTTGTGTCGATGGACTTCTTAATTTGGTACCCCGATCAAATGACAAGGACAACAACTGAGCTAGCTCCTACCTATCTTAACTACCGCATCACGTCATGGAAGGACTTTGAACTTTGACGAATTACACTTACATCGGCTCATCTACATGATGGGTTTTCAGTGGCAGTAGGATTTGTACTTATGATACGCCATTCACGAGCTCGGGACAATAAACACTAGGCAACAGCGGCCATATTTATAAGAAAATTTATTTGTTATGGGAAACTATGAAGATGGGGCTAGACCTCTTCGCTGCTCTTGAAATTTTTAATGGATTGATATTTCATAAGTTAACATCACCCGCTTCTAAATATTTGTATGATTTCAGTACATTGAATCGCCTTTAACTTGAATACACTGTAATTATATTTGGTTTATTTTCATATCGCAGCTGTACTAATCAATTTCGTTCAACAGCTGCCAATTTTTTTTTTCTAGTTTTATACACTATACAAAGAGGACATAACATATTGATACTTAAAGCAAATAATTGTGATTTCAAGAGTTTCTGAGCGTAACCAACATTGTCGACATTTCTTTCTCTGCGTAATGCTACTACCTATATATTTGACTTTTAACTAAAAGGCTTACCAAAACTATTGAAAATAAATATACTTTACACGTGTGAACATTTTATTTCGTGTATGCTAATTAAGGTATCCGACTACGTTCGGAACCGTGATTTTACATAAGCATAAAAACGAAAATTTTTTTTAATATTTAGGACAGCTTGGATTAGACTACATTTATAAAATTGTTTTAAGAATATTATTGCAATTAAAAAATTTATTAAATGTCATATTTGTGCCAAAAATGAACTAAGAAACCTTTTTTCAAAACATTCTCCTTTTATGGACAAGACTTTTATAACAATAATATTGTGTCTATATTATTATATAATAAAAGCCTTTGCACTTAAACTGCATAGCACTCAGACCTCTCCACAGAGCCTGAACTAAAATTTTTGATACATATATAACTTAGAAGTTGATTTATTCATATTTTAATACATCAGAGTGAAGATATTTTAACAAAAAAAAAAAAGATAAAAAAAAGAAACACAGATGATTCTTTCAAGTGGGGATAATTCAGAAAATAGTGTGAAATTTTCAAAAGTCCTAGTTCAGGCCCTATGGAGAAGTCTTTATATATAAGCAAAATATTATCATCATAGAGGCATTTTTCATAAAAGGAGAATGTTTTGAAAATAGGTAATTCTAAGTTCAGTTTTCGTTAAAATATTGTATTTAAATAATTCTTATTGCAATAATATTCTTAAAACAATTTTATACACTTATTTTAATCTAAGTGACATTAAATATTAAAAAAAAAATTCTTTTGTAAGCTTTTGCAAAATTACGGTTCCTAACGTAGTCGGATACTTTAAATACATGGCGTCCAAGTGAGTACTTTGCTGTCAATGTAAAATTTAATTCATGGCCTTGACTGAAGTGTATCTATTGCTGGCCTTTGTGTTGAATTTAGTGGATTAACCCAGTGCTATTTTCTGTGCTGAGCTTAGTTAGTAGATGTCATTTATATTCGGTGCTAGTCGTGAAAGGGTTATAAGTTCTTTTAATTTCTGAAATAAATAATAGCTTTCTAATAAGAGGATTTCATATTTAATTCATTTTAAATAAAAAGGTCAATTTTTTATACAGTCACATGCGTTTAACGTGAAAATGCTTAAGACGAAATATCAGTTAACAAAAAATAATACAACGGTTCCGATAAACTACTAGGCATTTTCATGCATCTTTTTTTTCTCTTAAAGCGAAATGAAAATCATTTAACATGAAAAGATTTCTCTTCTGGGAATGAACAAAATAAAGAAAACACCAGTCAGATTGGACCTACTGTATCATCGGAAGAATTATTTTAAGTAGATGAATGAGATAATGTGTGTACAGCCTCAATTATGGCAGATAAAGACATTTTGGAGCTTGTCCAAATCTCAAAAAAATATCATTTATGTAAATTCCGAAGACGAAAATGATATGAATAAAAAAAAAATGTGGCTCCTGTTCCCACATCATCCGAAATGGCAAACATCATAATAAGTATGCGCAGTTATTTAGACGCACATTCCAATTGCGAAATAAATAACAAAATGGATAGCATCAAACAATTTGTTGACAATTGGATGCTAAAAAGGATAAAGCAAAGAAAAATGTATCAGGTTATTTTCCAAAAATTTAAACAATGTTTTTTTTTTTCAAATTTTCTATTTCATTTCATTAAGGTCTTGTAAATATCTTTGTTATATTGATTTTTATTAAATAGACGCAAATATACATGCCTATGTAAATAAAATATCAACAAAACTAATACATGCCTATGTAATAGTTTTGTTGAAATATGTTTTTTTTTTTTTTTTTACAATATCTTTTAACACGACAAAATATATCGGTAACTGTATCGGTTGATTTTCACTGTATATCTATTTTGATTGAAATATATTACTTTTCAGTAAAAAATAATACATAATAGAACTAGAAATTAAGTTACATAAACAAGTTTTAAGAATTAAAAAGCAAAACATGAAATACTTTTCCCATTCTTATATAGATACAATTTTTATCACCTGTACCCGATGATTTTTTAAATTATGTCATATGAAGACTTAAAAAAAAGTGTCATATTTTATAAGTTATTACAAAGAATGAAATGTCAGTCTAGTTAAAAGCATCTGAAACCAAATGGAATGCTAAAACAACAAAAATATCAATGCATTTATAGAAATCCTTATTAAAGTAGGAAGTTGAGTTCATTCTGAATCCTGTTGAGATATTTTAAGACTACGAACATTACTTTTTCCTTCGATGCCTTTTTAAAATGAAATTTATTCAATTTCCTATTCAAAGTGATGTCAAAATTTGATTTATAAATTCCCTCAAATAGCATCACATTTCTTACGTGATCAACGAAGAATCTTTATGGACTGAAACATAAGAAAGAACAAATCAAAGAAATTATGTACGTCATTTTAAAGAATCATGAATAAAGCAAAAAATAGAAAAGTTTATTTTATTTTTAAAACATTTCTTTCAAATGCAGTTTGTGATTTTGAAAGAAACACAGGATTATTGGATTTTTCTCATCTCCATTTTGTAGAACATCGTCTTATTTTGAACACAGAACGGCAGCAGCAAGGAAAATGTTTTAGTGATCATATGCCAACTTAAAAAAAAACATACAGATGTTGACATTTGTGTTCTACTAAAACCAAAGAAAAGATTACAAGATTCGTTAGTACAGCTTGCAATTTCCTTCTATGTGTTGATTCTTGTTTTTTGAAATTTCATGGAAAGTAATAAGCATGAAATTTTAAATCTGCGTAATACAAAATATTTGTAATTAATAATTCTTTTTGAAGATTTTAATATTCACACATTTTATTTTATAAATATCATTATAATATCAGGTATCACATAAATATCATGGAATTATTAAACTAATTGTAACTCATAAGTTGTTATACCTTTCAATCGTTCCCTTTGAACGGTGGGAAACATATTTCCTCCCAAAAAAATTACCTTGAGAATCAAATTAAATTTAGGTGCTAAGCTTAATAAGAGAATTTCTTTTTATAAATTAATCTTAATAGCAAAACTATTTTAACATAACATTTCTGGAAAAAAATTATTTCTATAAAGACTTTAAATGTTTAGTATTCTAATAGAAATTAATTAATTGTATAAATAAGTATATTAATATATTTTAGGTATTACCCCCTAAAATATTTGAAAGCCTTTATATTAAAAAAAACTCTAAGTATAGATTATCTCAACATAAAGGTATTAATTGCTCTTTTTATATGGAAAAACTTTATTTGCGTATATATAAAAAATAATTTATAAAATCCATTCTTTTTTGTTGAATATTTCTGTAATTTATTTGTTCTTTTCGAAGTAAGGAAACATATTATTGCAGATTTGTTAACACTTTTTGTGCTAAAAAACAGGAAATCTATTAACTATTTTCTGTAAAAAAATGAATCAATTATTAATTGACGAAGATAACCGTATTCACATGGATAAAGTGGCATGAGAAAATGTGCTTTCTATTTTAATGGGATCTCTTAAGGAAAAAAAATACCTACGTTTCCATTAGATATATTCTTGGAAACTTAGAAAACAATTGTAGATTGCATCATTTCTGCAAATGAGAAAATACGTCGAAGTAAAAAAGTGAAAATAAGACGATAATTCACCCTCAAAACAAAGAAAACGTATTCTTAGAAGGAGAGTTAACGCTCTTTGTGTTCCAAAAGCTGATTATCCAGAAAGCAGAACATTCTAGAAATCGAATCACATTTTAAGAGGTGTTCTGAAACAAAAGTATAGTAACTTTGAATTTTTCTTATAGCTCTTAATTCTATTAAAGGACGTCAGAGTGGGATTTTTTTGTGACATAACAAGACTTTTCTTTAAATTAAGAAATATTTAAATAAAATATAAAGGTGTTTCAGAGAGAAAATATTAGAATGGTATTTGTAGCATTTTTTTAAAAAATAAAACAAAATTGGCGAAAAAAAATGGTTTCCCACAAGTAAAGTGCATATGTACACATTACATCAGAGGATACTTTATCTAGAAGAAGAATCATCATGAAATGCTGTGATTGACTCCTTGCATTCGTTAGCCCCGATAAAAATAGAAATATAAAATGATTACTTAAATATTTCCTTTTTTAAATTATTTTTTTAATTATCCTGTGCTTTTATTTAATTTTATATTATGCATACTTTATATAGTTTTAATACCATGCTTAACTTAATTTAATAGGTATTATCTCCCATTTTCCGAGAAAACAACTTTAGCATTTATACATTGTAATATTGTCCATACAATTTCATTTTTTAAAAATATTTTACTATCTATCACATTATTTCCATCTATTATTTTGAAACTGCTTTTAATTTTTAAGTGTCTTAAACAATTTATTGATAGCTGCATTACCTAATTTGGCTGTTTTTCCATTACACCACGCCACTTTCATATCATTCCTGTAAGTCGACAAGTGCAATTCAACGTGCCAATTCAACGAAGAACTGCGCTGATTGGCGATGTATAATCTTTAGATTGTGATAAGTGTTCTTATGACAACCGCAGTCGTGTCTGGAGATGTTCAGGACTTTGAGGATCCTGTACAGACTATAGCCCGCCATTCAGACCCATAACAAGTTATTATGGTCTGAGGTGACATCTCATTTGATTGCTGGAACTTTTGTTATTCTTTTCTGGCACACTGATAGCACAACGGAACATTGGTGACATTCTCAGACTGGTTGTATTACAGTTTTTTTTGCAACACTTAGGACCTACCTTCCTACACAATAGTGCCCGAAAGCCCATGACACTTGATGTCTTCAAGCTCTCTCTACAGTTCCTTTGCTTTTATTCCTGATCTCCTTCCAATAGAGCACATTTGCGACGTTATAGGAAGACGATTACATCCTTCCTGTAATGTTTACTATTTAGCCCATTAATCGGAGACAATTTGGCACTAAATTCTGTAGAAAACCATCCGGGAAATTTATCAGTTTAATCCACGTTGAGTGGCAGTTTGCATCCATGCCAGAGGTGGACTGTAGGCTTTCCCGTCTAGTTGTGTAATGATGGCAATCCAAATTAGCATAGACATAAATAAACCCTCATTAAAATAAAACGTTTATTAGTGATAATAATCCAACGCGACCTGCGCGCTGATGTTTAAAGAAATAATTGAATTAATGCTATTTACAAATTGAAATATTTATACTTGAATATCTGGATCTCTTCCTTTCATCTCACAAATAGCGAGGTATAAAACAGCACCGCCACATGGACCAAAACACACTAAAAAATACCCTTTTATAGTTAATCCAACTTAATTGTATCTTAATTTTTTAGTCGCTACATCTGTAATTAGTCGCCAAATCGGGGAACAAGGTCTAGAATTAGTCACCAGATGCGGGATGTGATTTGAAAATGGAAAATCGTTAGTTCTGATTATCCTGATCAGGACAATGGAACAAAATTATGCAGTTATTATATTCTCATCGTTCCTAGACACGTGTCAAAATCGAATTAATCTGACTTTTTATAGTGGGTAAAAATTGAGTTCAAAGATTCTCCGTTACATAAAATTGAAGCTTAGCTGGTAAAAATTTCTAAATGCATCTTTCATATCAAAAGCCATT
>BMAV01011463.1:3651-37315 GCA_019973955.1 Trichonephila inaurata madagascariensis | reverse complement strand
AGCTGGTAAAAATTTCTAAATGCATCTTTCATATCAAAAGCCATTTTCCAATATATTTGAAACTGAAGAGTAAAAATATTATTTTATGTACAAAATTTAAAATGAAACTTCAGTTACACAAATACTCGAAATGTTCTCTGAAATTAGGGACTACTTAATTAGGAGGAGCAATGTGTATCAGATTCTTTATTTTCAAGGAGAAAATTACTTCTTGTTTTAAAAAATGCTATTACTTGAGTGCTATTGTGTTAAAATAGCTGGATACATTCTATTGTTTCCTGTTTTCTTTTCTACAAATCTATCAACAGATACCCACTTAGATAGTTCTTCTCTCGCTCTGAATGAAATGGTGTTGTTTTGGGTTTCATG
Source organism: Trichonephila inaurata madagascariensis (assembly GCA_019973955.1). NCBI lineage: Eukaryota > Metazoa > Arthropoda > Arachnida > Araneae > Nephilidae > Trichonephila > Trichonephila inaurata. Next base: position 36,946 of record BMAV01011463.1, on the reverse strand, counting down.
TCTGTTAACAAATTTCTAGAGTTTTATTGTTGTATGCTTTCGAAATCGAGTTAATTTGTTTATTCAAATCAAGGAAGCTGAGCGACTGTTTCCCTCTGAATCTGGCATCTTTTCAGTTTTTAGATCTAATATCTTTGCACATAAATTGGATTGGAGGGATGAATGGAATTTAACAAAAGATAGAAAATGTAATTTAGAATCTTCGGAAGTGAAATAAATGCTTTTGCTAAATTTAGATCAAAATTGGCACATTTTAGCCAGATTTAAGTAAATTCTAGTTTTGTGCTGGAAATAAATGTGTTCGAAATGTTAAACAAAAGATTACTGCGCTCATACAAATGCGTATTTACTCCAAGCGATTCAAAATATGTATTAAACTCACAAATCGTATTACATTTCTTAGGTTCAACTCAATTTCCTGCAAAGCACTTATCAACATCAAAGCCCTTGATGTAATCAAATTTTATATTTCTTTTATATCAACGCTTATGCAATTAGAGTTAGTAAAAGTTTACCTTATTTTATAGGATAAATAAAAGGATAAAACATAATTAAATTAAAAATTTACGTTAAATATGCCTGCTCATTAAGCTTAATTATATTGTAAAAAAGTCTGGAGTTAAGGACTCAAGGAGACTCAAGTTAAGGACAAAAATACCATACTGTCGATCTAAAATTATAAAAGCTAATATAGTGTAATGCTTCAAAAAAGTTGCAAAGAATTAATAAAATAGTTTAAAATTCTATAATACATAGCATTTTTATAGTTAATGTTTTGAGTAATCTGACACGAAGTACATGCATACTTGGGATTAAAGAGAAACAAGATGTTTACTCACTATCATTTGTTGCTAGTGGCAGTTACAGCAGTTCTCCAGTGAATATTTTTGCCCAATTGATGTACGAAGACAATCAGTATCTTTTCCTACTTGTTTTGGAGAAGTCAGGTCAGGCCTTCTGAGATTGGAGTTTAGGGTCACTCTTTCAGTCAATTTTTCTTCCTAAATGTGCTCAGTAGAGGTTTGAAGTTTGGACTATGATGACGCCTGTTTAATCGCTGAATCTTATTTTCATCAGGTCAAGTCAAGCTGGTGCTGTCATCCTGGAGGCAAAAACTATCCACCCTGTAAAGTTTCCACAGCGCATGAACTGGAATGGAATGGTCATTAAGAATAGTGAACTAAGTGTTGGTACTTCAAAGTACAAGGTACTTCGACCAAGAATCTCCGACCATACTAAAAGAAACACCCAACACCTCAAAAGTACCACCTCAACCGATCTTCACTGATTGAACATTTTCCGAAAAAAGTGTTCTCCAGGAAAACGTTTAATTCAAAACCTGTCATCTTATTTGAAGTGATTCGTTGCTCCAAAAAACCTGATTTAACTATAATACGACCCACTGTATATCCGATAATAATCATTTAATGCCTTGCAAGCAATCCGAATTTAGAGATTCATAATACCAGGACCAAGTCCTATAATTTTGTAAGGCAATTACGAATGGAATGCTCAAAATGTAAACGATATCCCTCATACTGTGGCTGCTTCATTAAACCTTACGAATGTTTTTGACAGAATTTGGAAGCCTAAGCCTAAAATAATTTTACAGCTTCACGATACCTTCACCTTTCGATGAAATACTTTATCATACTTCCTAATTTAAAGATATATCAAGGTATAAGCTAGTAAAACTTTCTCAGATTCATTTGAGCTCAGCTAAGGCATTCCTCAGCGCTAAGTTCTTAGCCTTACACGTTTCCTATAAATTACCGAGTGAAGAGAAAGTGCCTTCTTCCGAAAAAAGAATCTTTGCAGATGACCTTGTTCTCTGGAGCTGAGGTACTTATCTGAATTGTGAAGTTAAAGCTTCTCTAACAGTTTTTTTTGAAGTTGGAAACAGAACTAAGACTCTTCGTTTTAACTCATCTAAAACAATTGTCCTTTTTTACTTTTACTGCAAATAAACACTATATAAATATCAGTCTAAGCTGAGTCTAGATAATTAGGTGTATTTGGACTTATGAGAAGCACTACAAACATTAGAGGTTTACATTTCACCCTGATTTTGCAAGTCACTGGCATATTAAATTCTTGTTCTGAAAAGTAGGAAAAGTCTGAAAATTCTCTCAATTATATCATTGGTAGGAACTGGGGAATTTTTGCGGTTACTGTTAGAACTATTTATTTGGCGCTCAACCTTCATTTGGCATATTCTTCTGAAGGGTTTTCCAATTTATTGTGATGGCCGTGTGACAGCCTACTGGTCAAGGTCATCGACTCGTAGCTGGCATGTCATGAATTCCAGCCTAGACCACTGAAGGCTCGTCGCGCAGAGGGGCCGATGCACGTTAAATATGTTGAGGCTCAATTCTCCTTTCACTGGTGTGGAAGTTCGAAGAAGAATCTGTTAGCTCAGATGCTGTCCTCGTCACTTGGTCGTGTTTCAAAATAACAAAACCCATAAAATTCCTGAGGAAATTTTCGTTTTTTTAAATAATATTTATTTAAAAAAATAGACTTGGAAAAATATTAGCATTTGGTTGACAATTTTATTGTTTACAATTATTCAAATAAATTTCTTGATACTAATTTAAATTTTAGCATCCATTTAAACAAAATAAATTGTATTTTACATTTTATTATGTAGAAATAACTGTAATTATTTCGATCTAATTCTTACATATATTTATTCGAGCAATAATTGTAATTAATTACTTTGCGTTTATATTGCTTTATTTTTTACTTTTCACTTTCCTAAAATTCGTGAAAGAATGGAGAATTTCTAATCATGAAATTAATTATGAGAATAAACGGAAACATATTTTAATGAGGTCTTACTTGTCCTTTCATTCAACCAGATCGATTCATAGAAAGACAATCAGAATTAAAACTAAAATATTTGTTTAATTAAATGAATTCATAAATCTTTAGGGGGGGGGGTCAGAAAAGTAATCCTCAATTTGATAGAGATAAATAGAGAGCTATTTAAGAAAACACATTAAAATATGATAATTGAAAGTAAATATTCCTTTTAAACCTAGATATCTGATGTCTAATCGTCGTACTCTAAATTTAAAGAACACATAATTACACAAATCTGACGTGAAATTTCCGATTTAGGAAGAAGTACACGTAAAATACCAATTGACCTTTCGATTGCATATAAGAATACATTTATAAACCAAGATAAAAAATAACTCCCTTCAGCTATTGCATACACGCGTAAAAATAACTCCAGCTATTGCATACACGCATAAAAAAATAACTCCCTTCAGTTATTGCATACACGCATAAAAAAACTCAAGATATTAACATTTGTGGATTGGAGGAAGTAAAATCAATAGAAGAAAATGAAAAATATTGTACAAATTAAAAATAACAAATAGAAGAAAATGTTGTTCTTATACATTAGTTTAAAAACTACTGGTCTGGAGTAAAGGAAATGAAAAGCTATATATAACCATATTGATTATATCAGATTTCTCATTTCAATCTTATTTCTTTTCATATCTTTTTAACAAAATAAACTTTCCAGTTCCTTCTACTCCAGTTCTTCAATTCGAATTTCATCAAAAAGAAAAATGTCCGCAACAGTCTGCTTTCAACATTAACACTTGTTGCTTTTACATTTCGAACATTTCTTTCCGTTTTTCATTTTCCAGAAATTTCATAAATCGATAACTAGAAAAGTAACATACCGTCGACGCTTTCAGAGAAGTATTTCCTGAGTATACTTATTCTTTCATATATATTGATGCTTTTTTCTTCCTCTTCAAACAACTTTTTCGAGATATTGGTATTTTGATCTTCTAAGATTAGTTTTAACAGAGAATGTAAAAACTTACATTGCAATTCGATTTCTTTGAGTTTTTTTGTTTTTTTTTTAAGATACGTAATAATTTCTTGATAAAATATCTCTCAAAAATAAAGTATACTTTACTTTAGACAATAATTAAATATTTTATAATCATGTATTTAAATGTATTTCTCATTTGTTACATGAGAAATACTAGTTACTTATTATATTAAACCAGGAAATGATTTCATTTCTTTGCTTCAGTTGCTTAATAAAATGGATGGGACCACAATGTAGACGCGAAATTAGTTGTTTATTAATGAAAGCTTTAAAATATTGATTGAAGATCATGCGAAATGGCTCATTTCTACCGGCTTCAGTAAAAGTTATTAAGGTTCCCTGAAGAAACAATTCTGTATTACTGCTCTATATTTATTTCCTTCTCAATTACAAATACAAATCAACATTTTTCGTTTTATTTACGTATTTTGAAAAGTTTACTTCCTTCTTCAGTAGTCAAATTTACTTGTATTTGATAATGTCGTACATTAGAGTGTGGCTGGTATAGTTAAATATAGAGACATCAATGAGAACAAAAAAATACTTAGTACGTCATATGATAAATATGATGCTTCATTTCTTTTTACTTACGAAAAATTACAATTCTTATCACATGGATTATTCCTCGCTTCTTAATTTTAAAATTAAAGGATGTATTAATATTTTATGCAAAAAAGTTTTGTGTCGAAGAAATATTTAAAAATATTTAATTTTAAATATGCAAATATTTCGGCTCCCTACTGTATCATAGATAAAAAAAAATTGCTATATTAATTAAATTTCTTATTTTTTTCCTTCGTAATGTTCCTAATAGAAAATTAAATTATGTATAGATATTTAAAATTAATTATGAAACAAATTATTAAATATATGCAGAATTGTTTTAATAATGAGACAATGTAATTTAAAATTTACTGTGGAAATCATTAGTTCTAATTCCTTCTAACTAACATCAATTATTTATAACGACCAGAAATCGTGAAATAGAAAATTCACACATGTAAATAGTTTCGTTTTAGGAAACCTTAGTAATTTATTAAAGATTTGAAGCAGTGTACTAAATAATAAAAGTACAGAACAAATTCATAGTAACATTTATATTAGTAGAAAGTATATAATATATATATTGCATAAAGTTACAATTACACATAATTGTGGGTTTTTTTTGACGTAATTTCTGCAAATATTGAGAAATTTATCGCAGCTTAATACTACTTTGAACTTCCCTTCACAATACTGCTTTCTTAAAATTGCTTAAATTTTGCCATTCCTACTGATCCACAAAGCAGTTCTTAGTTAAAAAATTTTCAAAGGTACGAATAAATAGAAATCCGAAAGGCAAAGTCCAGACCTTGTGAAGGATGTTTCAAGACATCCCAATTCCACTGTGTCAACACCAGTTTCATTTGTTTTGATTTGTGGAGTCTTGAATCATTGAGCAAAAGTTTAACTCCTTCAAATAATGGTTCCAGCTATTGCCTTCTATATTTGAATGCAATTTCTAGGTATCTAATATTCAACAAATAATATTAAAGTCAATTAAGTAAGTCAAATTAACAAAGTATAATTTTAAAGTAAATTCCTACTTCATTAGGAAGAAACTACTAGCTCCATTTATTGCAGAAAAATCAAACTTTGACAGAAATAACGCAAAATAAATTTAAAACTTAAGAAATAAAATTTAATTAATAAATTAATATTTGAAAAAAACTGTATTAAGATTAAGCTCCATCCACAACAAGTTTAAAAAAATGTATTTGAACTTCAGTGGATGAATAAAAAGTATTTTATTAACGATTTAAAATTTGAACACTATATATATATAAATATATATGTATATATATATATATATCAACCAACTCATATAGCCTACCAAATTTGATCTTCATCTCTCTTGGTATCTTTCTTTGTTGGCTGGTTTAAAAGATAGTTCAAAAGATGCGTTTATGTATATTCAGGTTCCTTAGCTCGGTGAATAATTGCTTTTCATTAATTTCAAGACTCTTGATTCTCTTGGAAAAAGCTCTGTGAGTAAAAAAATTTTTGTTAAATTCTATTTTGAAAAATACTTTTCTTACGTAATTGTTTTAGGACTTTTATGCTTTAAGATTTTGGGAGAATTTGTTGTAGAATAGTAGTCAATGGTTTTAAAATACTTTCTGTGAGTTTCTATATACTTTGAATTTTTGTTTATTTTATTTGGTTTTTCCTAACCAATTGCAAAGGGGGAAGGTTGGTGCCTTCAAACTAGTTTAGCTCCACTTATTCGGTCCCAAGTTCAAAATTGCTTTCTGACTCGCTAGGTTCTTTTTTGTAGTTCTTTTTGAATTTTTCTATAAATTCGATCTTTTTGTTTAGCTTTTATATTTTTATTACGTTATTTCTTGTTATGTTCATTATCTATTATTTCATGCTTTTGATATATTATATAAATTACTTTCTTATATATATAAATAATATAGATATATATAGATATAGATATATAGATAATTTATTTAAAAATGTTAATTTTGATAGTTTTAGCTCACTACTTAGGTTTGTACTTAAGGAGAACTATATATAAAATAATGGTAACTATTATCTGCAGATTAAAGTTTTGCCACAAAGTGGCCCTGCGAGCAACTGTCTTACCAATTTATATTTACATTATTTTGAAAATAGTTTCATTAATAATTCTGAAAATTACAATTATAGTTATATTGATAACACAATTGTTTTTGGCAAGCAAATCAATTTTATACCTAACACTAATCCTTATCCACAATATCTTAATTTAATACAGACAAATAATAACAACAATGAAGCAAATTTTCTCGATATTCATATCAAATTAAAACATAACTTATAGTTTCTAATATTTATGATAAAAGAGAAGAATTTAATTTCAATATTATAAAAGTTCCTCATTCAGAGAGTAATGTACATGTTTCTATATTCAGAAGTATTGTTATTAATTATATATAACGCAATAAATTTCTAATGTCAAAGAATCAGAAATAATAAATAACTATAAACAATTTACTAAATATTGCTTTAATCAGAAATACCCAATTAATTTTACTAATAGTTATTTGAATAAAGCAATTCTAAATAGTAAGGACTAAAATTCCTTAGAATACTTATAGTTTATTACTATAAATTTATGATTTTTCCTAGTTATAGTTACCTCCATATCCTAATATTAGGTAAAATTACTTATTATTTTTTAAATTCATATATAACTCTAGTGTCATTAAAGTTATGATATTTGCAAACTCTCTTTTTAATTTTTTTATTTCTATTCTTTTAATATTTTTATTAAGTGCTACATTTCAGCCATTCACATGCCTTGAATCTGCATTTGGTTCCAGAATCTGACAATAACTTATTTATTGCACTCAGATTTAGCTCGGACTCTGCATTTTTAAGTGCAATATTAAGGTAAGTTAACTCTATCTTGTAAAGGATTTAGATATTCCTATCCATTATTTTCTATAGGTTTTTGCTCAGTATTATTAACATGAAGGAGGAAGGTTGGCTGGCCACAAAACATGTTCAACCCCACTTTTATGTAAATTATTTTATATATTAGCTGTACTAAGTCAGCAATGTTTATAATACTGCAGCATCAATTTTTTAATTTTAATTTTGATTGCTCACGTGTCCTTCATTGTGTGATTTTTCTACTGTCTATGTGTTTTTCGAATGTAATTGATGGATGTTTATATCTCGTTTGTATAGAATTAGACTATATATATATATATATATATATTATATTGTTCCTTTGATTAAATCATAACTTGTTTACAGAAAAACTGTTTATTTTTAAAACAAGAATAAATCAAATGAATAATAATTAATGAATTAAGTGAAACATGATTAACAAACATTGTTGGCTTTCATAATGTTTTTAAGGGTCATTACAGCTATGCTGATGTGCGCCTGCCTCTCTCGTTCGCAATCTCTTGTCCGTCGTGCTCTGATCTCTCTTCTCTGGCTGTCCCTTCCGTTCAAGTCATTGCCCTCTGCCCCCTTCGAAGCCACCTGGGAGGGGGATGCTAGGGGGTTGTGTAGCGCGTAGCGCCGCCTATTTCACACACACACACACACACACACATATATATATATATATATATATATTCTTGTGTATTTTATATAAAGCATGTAACAAAATTATGGTTCCATTTTGATGTAAATTGAATACTTTTTTAAAAAAAAAAATATTAAAATGTAGGAGATATTGACATTTTCGTTGAATTTTAGCATGCATATCAACATTTTTTTTCCCAAAAATAATTAATTTATTGTAAAATTAATCCCTGAAGTTGTTTAGAACATCCTTAAGAATATCAAACAAAAAAAAAATTCTGGGCAAAAAATTTTTAAATACAAATGGAGTAAAATTTTAAAATTTTGAAAATTTTCTTCAAAAAATTTAAGTTTTCTAAAATAATATGAATAACATGTGAAAAATTTCATTTCAGATCCTTTTTTTGAGTAAAAATATTATTTGGAATGCTAAAGAAAAATTTTTAAATACATAAATAAAAAAAGAAAAATGTTCAAAGGGTATCGAGTCCTCTTAAAAGAACAAAAATATGTGTTACACAAAGAGTGAAGTTTAAAAGAAAACCTGTGCTTAAAAAAACCCCTTTTTAACCACTGTTATTTCTATTTAAATAAAACATACACACACACACACAAAATGAACTCGTTACTACTTTTAATGTGTGGAATGCTCCCCTTGTTCCAATTGTGAATCCTCATAAGCTCTCCCCACTAAAACTACGAAATGAGAGCATCACTACTTTTAATTAACAGCGACTTTTCCTTTAAAGAGAGATGTATGAATATAGCACGCATCCTCATCCAACTAATAGCCGGCAGTAACTCTGGATCCTTAACTGAATGATCATTATTTTAATGATACCATAAAAGAGGCAGATATATCTTGGAGAACGCTGTTATTTCAATCTTTTCCTGATATTTCGATTTCCCATTTTAAAAGGCTTCTACGATTGATGGAGGAAATAAGAGTTGCTCTTAAAGTTAATAATTTTTAGGGCTATTTTTATTCTGTCTCTCAAAGAGGTGGCAATTTCTATTTTTTTAAAAAAAATGAAAGCACTGTTGTACATTTACTAGCTGTTGTGAGCTAATATATTTTTGTTGATCAATAAAAATCAGTGCGTGCTTTAGGCAATATCAATAATCTTGGGTTTTATAATTTTTATTCATGATTCGTAATTATTGAAGATATTTCAAAATTTGTTCAAGTTAAAACTCTTCAACGCGATGAAAATTTCGTCGATTTAGTTTCTCAAAATATTTTAATAACATAAGAAATCTATTGAAAAGTGGGACGTAAAGTTATTACAGACAAAAATAAATCTTGTTGCATATTTCTCTATCTGGTATAGAAGAAATATATTTCATATAATCATATTTATTAGCACGTAGCTTAAATATTTAATGAACATTCATCTACATGTTAGAAGACTTTGAGATTTCTCGAATAATAATTATGACAATAGTCACATTAGAAATATTAATCATGCTTTATACATTTATTTTGTGTGTAAAAAATTAAGAGAAAATGCTTTAAATATATTTTTAAAAGACTTCATTTTATTCATAGTACATAAATGGAGGTGAAAGTGAAAAACAAACAAGATGCAAGTCCACCTCTTTTTTTTGTGAAAAATTTAGAACAGGGATAAATAAATATTTAAAAATGTAGAATAACTTAACTGAGTGACGCGACGGCCCATGAGGGCCAAAGCCTACTGTACCCAACTCAGAATAAATTGTAGAACTCTAACACTAAAATTATTTTAGTTTTTTTTATCTCAGTGTCGAGGCTATTCTAAGTATATAATTCTCATATGAGTACGTGTGGCTATTAAATAACGAGGCTGATAATATAAAACATTTGTTTTGATTTCATACTTATTTACGTATTATCACTTTCAATGTACTCCTCTCCTCTACCTCCACAACTCTCCACGCGAATCTTTCATTGTTTGTAGGCCGCGGTAGCCGAGTGGTATAGGTATCGGATAGTGGCATGCCTTGTCATGAGTTCGAGCCTAGCACCACTGAAAACGCACCGTATAGCGGAATCATGCACGTTAAAAATGTCGAGAGTTCAAACGTCCTCCCGTTGGTGTGGTGTGGTAGTTAGGAGAGGGAGTTCCAGCTCAGGTGTCGCGTCCACGTCACTTGACCATGGTTCAAAATTACGTGGTCCGTTGCCAAAAGCCCTCGTGTAGCTGAACAGTGCGACGTTAATATTCAATCAATCATTCATTGTTTGTAGCAATGCTCCTACATGACGCTTTCCGCTTTCTCTTTCACATTTTCAACGGGCTCAATTCTTGTTACTTTTAATGTAGATTTCACCTTAAGAAACAGATAGAAGACTCATGGGAGCATGATTTGGTGAATAAAATGGATGGTCTTACACTAAAATGTTGCCCTTGGCAAAAAAAAAACGCATGGCATGTTTTTCCATAATGCGGGTCATCTTTTCCTTATTCTTTTACGGAGTTCAGCAAGAACATGATGGTAGTAATGCTAAGTAATAATTTGATGTTCAAAAAACCCGTGAAAGTACACAATCAGATGAATGCCGGGGAAAAAAATTCATCACTGCTTTGAATTTTGATTTGCTCATTCGAGAATGTTGGCTCTCGGTAAATATGGACTCTTCCAGTGCATGGATTGGCGCTTCATTTCAGGGGATCATAAGTAAAAAAGCAAGATTCGTCACACATTATTATCCTTTTCAATAAGTTTGAATAATTTTCAATGACAATCTTGTTGATCAAACGAGATAATTGTAGGCATCATTTTTACCCACACTTTTTGCATGCCAAAATTATGTGAAATTTTCTCTACGGATTCTTTGTCAATTCCTTTAGTCTCAGCAATTACACGAATACTTCGCCGACTGTCAGGTCGAACCAAATAGCCAGTTTTTTCAGTACTTTCACCCGCGTTTGACGTGGAAGGGCGTTCTGGGCATGAATCCTCTTCAACATCGTGTCGGCTGTTTTAAAAACAATTAAACCACACAAGCTCACGTGCACTCAATTAACCGTCATTGTCATACACTTCTTTTAATAAATATAAGTTTCGGTAGTAGTTTTTCCAAGTTTAATGTGAAATGTTATGACAATTCCTTGATCTGTTTCTTACATTTATCATTTATCCAGCGGATAAAAATGTAACTCTAATACAAACGATGACTATGGTTATACGAATTTGTTTACAGAAACGAGAGGTACTGCATTTGAAAGGAAAGGTTTCACGCTAAATAGCTGTTAGTCTTTGGCAAATGTTTACTTTTTCTGAAGCAGAGGCAGTCTCGTTATTTAATAGCCACACCTTGTATACAAGAGAGAAACAGTATTAAAGACCATTTAGCACAATTAAAAGAGGGATTCTAAAAGACACCTAATCTTCCATTTAAAAAAGGATGAACAAATACACTATAATGAAAGACAAAAAATTTCTATGATAAACGAATCTTCCAGAGCAAGGTAGGGCAAATAGTGGCCAGTCAAGAGTATTTTTTGGCCCACAAAGACAATCAGAAATACCAATAGGCACAAAATGTTTTCTATATTTGATCAATCATATATTTGTAAAAAACTTTACCTTTGTTGAAGGTAAACAAGAGTAAATATAAATGTAAGCTGGCTGAAATTAATTTGAAAGGTAGTGAGAAAAACTTCACAACACAAGCAATCTTATTCAAAATTCAAAAAAAAAAAAAAAAATTGTGGAAAAGTGGTGGATTTGTCCCATTAAATTGATTCTAAAATTAATGTTTTGGCAGCTATGCGACATGGTCGATCTTCGATGACAATATCGTGAGGTTTCATCGTAAGTTAGAGGTGTGGGATTCTCGAAATGATGAGACATTTTAGAATTCATCATATGGCTTTTATTAAGAATTTAACTTAGATTACTTAGATATCGAACAAACTTATATTAAGTGAGAATAAAACAAAACACGTAGTCTTAATTAACACAGATCGCTCAATTAGATCACTTATCAATATAATTATATTATATTCGCCTAATCTCAATCTCAATAATGTATTCGCGTTCAGAATATAATCTTCCTACCTTGGTTGAATATGCAATGCCCAATCCACTTCAAATATTTCTCCAATTGGGCGTACAATGGTATGTACCTTGGTTGAATGGCGGGATTGTGTGTTGATTCTAGGTATAAGCCGTCTATCAACACTTCTATCTTCTCTGAACGGAACTTTCTCTAAATTGAATTTACGCTCACTAAAACTTCTATCCTTTTAAAGGTTATCTTATTTGCATCTAGCCTTCGTTTCACTTCTTGGATTTGGGTTGGAAAAGATTTGCCATTAATCGTGGCCATCAAAGAACACAGAGGTTATGTTAGAGAAAGGACGCGGGAGATGTCACAGCTATAGATATAATATTAACACATTAAGGTATCCGACTACGTTCGGAACCGTGATTTTGCAAAAGCGTATAAATGGATAATATTTATGATATTTAATGTCACTTAGATTAGAAAATGTATATAAAATTGTTTTAAGAATAATATTGCAATAAAAAATTATTTAAGTACAATTTTTTGACAAAAAATGAACATAGAATGACTCATTTTCAAAATAGTCTCCTTTTGTAAAAAATGCTTCTATTGTAATAATATTTTGCCTGTCTATAGCTCAGACCTCTCTACAAAGGCTCAACTAGAATGTTTGAAATATCTAACTTAGAAGTGGGTTTATCCATGTTTTACGACAACAGAGGAAAGAAATTTTAAGAAAAAAACGCCGATAATTATTTCAATTGGTCGTAACTGAAAATAATTTGAATTTTTCAGAATTCATAGTTGAGCCTCTGTACAGAGGTCTGATCTATATGCAGGCAAAATATTTATATAATAGAAGCATTTTTCACAAAAGGAGAACACTTTGAAAAAAGATTATTCTAAGTTAATTTTTTGCCGAAATATTGCATTTAAATAAATTTTTTTCTCAAAATGTCCTTGAAATAATTTTATACGTGAATTCTAATCGAAGTGAAACTAAACATCATGAAAATTATCGATTTATGCGCTTTTTTAAAAGGACGGTTCCGAACATAGTCGGATACCTTAAATAAATTGAATAATTTTGTCACTACTTTATTTAACATATTTATTAATTTTAATAGTACTATTTATGCCTTTTCTCAAATGGAGAGTTAATTAATTAAATCAATGGTAAAGATACGACCCTCTGGTATTCTCCACTTCCCCAACGCGGCCTTCGAGTTGAAATAAGTTGCCCTCTCCTGTCCTAGTAGATATATTTTAATACCTATATCATTCTGCAATTCAGATAATTGCCTCTAATTGTATCTGGTAAGAAAAGAAAGCAACGAAACGTCTCAAAGCAATGTAATATTTTTACAAGACACTGGTTTCTGAAGAGCTTTCGATATATTGTAATATTCATCCAAATTCCTTTAGAAATCACGTACCCGGAAGTAGAAGAGCCTCTTGCTGATGTAATCGATGCTTCAGATGAGGGATTATAATTTATGAGCCCGAATAGTAGTGACTTCTCTCTTCTGTAGGTTTCAGTAATTTATTGCTAAGATAAAAAAAATTACCATTGCAGTAATACTGATAAATTGATGAACTGTAACGTGTAAACGCGCTAATATTTATCAGAGGATCAACAAATTTTGAATAATTACGAAAAGTATTCTTTCATGTTATTAGATCTAAAAATTGTACAGGTTTGCCTTATTTTTCTCTCTCTCAATACCTACTATTAGTCCGCACTCTCCCTATATATATTCATTTATATATATTGTTCAAATTTTCAACCGTTAATAAAATACTTTTTATTCATCCACTCAAATTCAAATACATTTTTTAAAACTTTTAGTGGATGACATTTGATGTTAATACAGTTTTTTTCAAACATTATTTCATTATTTAAATTTAATTAATAATTTTTAGTTTAAGAGATCCATTTCATTCGATATTATTTCTTTAGATGCTCTCCATTGGATACAAAAGCTTTTGTTAAATATCTGATGAAGATTTAACTTAACCTGAATAATCATATGTTAGTTAAACTCCAGCATTCTTTTTACACTGGTTTTAAGATAAATTCTTACCTATTATATTCAATTTTTATTAAAAAATGTAATTGCAAATTTAATGTGGTTAAAAAGATTTAATGTTGATTTGAAAGTTGTTTTGCCGTTTAATATTGTGATTTATTACATGTATATACATATTTATATTAATTGTAATTATTTAATAAAAGTAACTAAACTAAAATTTTCTTTGTTGACCTAAGTAGCAATTGACTTTATTTTTTTTTACTTATATTACTTGTTAATTGTCATTTAGGACTTAAACCGAATGTGCAGATTTAATCTGTAACATCCAAATTTTGAAATAATGCATTTGTTAATGGTTCGTTATTTTTCAATTCCAAACCTAATTATTATTAAAACTTAAATTAATCCTTTGAAATCAAAACTAGTTTTTTCCTCGTTTAGATTATCGGTAAAATCTTTTACAGATTAGCATCGGACATGGATTAAAAAAATTCCTTATTTTTTTATTTGAACTGTTTTTCCCATATTTCTTGTAAATAAAATCAATCGCATTATTTCGTATATCTCATAAAGAATTAAGGGATTGTGTTTTAAAAAAATTAAAATTAAAAAAAAAATAAAAATTTTAAAAAAATTATGAAAGGAATTTAATTTACACAGAATTCAAATTTTTGTTAAGTTTCAGCTTTTCGAAATATTTTTAAGGCTCAACTTAAACGTGTTTTTTATTTTATGAATATCATTTTAATATTATGAGTATATATATATATATATATGTTTTCTGAATTGTTTCTACATTTAAATACTGTTCTCTTCAAATCATAAGGGGCGATACTGTAAACTGTATCTCACCAAAATAATATATGCAAATGAAAATATTCAACTGTCATATTGCTATTATATTGCAAAAAATAACATGAAAGTTTATAATATCAGTCCTATAGGTTTAAATTAATAATATTAGTGTATACTTAAATACTAAAAATAGTTTTATACTTCTTAATATTGCTACTTATCAAACTTGTATGAAGATCGTTGGATCTGACAGCAACTGGGCTTTTTTTCTTCTCTTTGATTTTAGTGTGATGTAAGCATTTTCGAACACTTTTTTAAACATAAAACCGTTTATTAAGTTACTGATTTAGAGCTCCTATTCATTATGTCCCATTAATTTTCACTAATTATTATAAACAGAAAGAAGGGATGTTGGAAGGCAATAAAACTGGTTAAGCTCCACGTTTTAATAAGCAGTCGCTAGTCTGCATCTTCGTAATATTAGAGCATCTATATTATTGTTTCCAACATTTCAATTACTTGTTTTAATGTTTGATATACAAATTATTTTTTTCCGTTAAACAGAGTATATTAAAGAGAAGTATATATATATATTTACTTAATTCTTCATTCAGTTGGTATCTGGGTTTTTCAATTAAAAAAATAGGAGGGCAAATAAACTGATTTCATCACGATATAATATATGATAATTAATTTCTGGTGGTGTCAATTTTATATGTAATATACTCGTACAATAATATGAAAAAATAATTTGCATTTTGCAAATTCGCTAGTGTAAAAAGGATACTTTTTACTTCATGTATATCTGAAAATAGGAATTTTTTTATATTCTGATGTTCTCATTATCAAAGAATTATTTATAAGTCTGCTTTATATAAATTTCAGTCTGTAAAAATGACTAATAATATGTAACGTTTATGTAAAAAAAGAAATATTTTCTTTACTATGAAAAAACATGTTTTTATGAACATATAATTAATTTTTGTTGCAACATATCTAGAACATCTTAAATTTTTTACATTCAAAATATTTCTTTTTTAATTTCGTGATTTGACATTTTAGAATAACTTTTCAGTACAAGAGAAAGAAAATGAATCTTTCCAAGAAAACAGTGATGAATTCGAAGTTATTATTGAAAACCAAAGAAACTACAATTTAAATTCCAATTTATGGACTATCCAACCTTTAATTAAAATATTTTTTACGAGAATTAGTAACAGAAACATTAATTAAAATGAATTTCGCCATATTGAAAAATCAAAGTTTTTTTTTTATCATCGATTTTTTGCTAGACGCGACAAAAATTTACCAAGAGAAATCATTAAGAGCTATATTAAAGTTTTGTTCTTATTTTTTTTAAAGAAAGAAAAAAAAATAATTTTCTGCAGCAAATACTTAAATATTTCTTTTAATACTAGGCTTAGATTTAAAAGACTTTTAGGAACTTCATTTAAAGGGTTTTTTTCGCATTATTTTTTTAAATGGAAATATTTTTATACCTGGTATTAAAAACCCAATATTTTTCTGGCTTTTCTGTATTCGATACATGCATCATTATTTTCTTTGGTTATTTAAAAAAAAGATGTCTTAAAAAATAAGATACAAAAAAAAAAGGAAAAACACCATTTCCCTTTTTTGAATGTCTAATATTCATAAAAATTTTATTTGCCACTTATATTAAAATAAGAATTTTCTCTTGATCTAATATTGTAAAAATTTACGAGTTAAATTATTAAAGGGGTACTCTAATGCATTTGCCTTACTAAAGTTATGAATTTTATTTAGTATTATCACATACAAAGGTTAATAGTGTGAAAAGTAAGAGTTTTAAACTTGAGTATTTATTATTTTTTTGCATTTATGCATATGTAATTTGGAAACTCCACTTTTCTCGAAATTTTAAACGAAAATTCTCTTTTTATCATTTGATTTTTTTTTATTAGATGTTTTTGTACAACAAATATCAAATTGATAAAGACAGACAACAGAAACTTCATTATCAAATCTTCTTTTACATGAAGCTTAGTGATCATTTACTAATGTGTGGAATTCTAATCAACTTCCATTATAAGCATAATATAAAAATATGTATTTTTTATTTGCTTGCAATCGGTAACATTTTAGCAAAAAAAAAATGTATGACGGAGAAATTAATTAAAGTTTAAAAATAAAGCTAATAAGGCACATGAATAAAATTTAATATATATATAAATACGTGTAACAACTAATCTCCCCCCCCCCAAATTAATTTCAATTTGAACTTAGTTTATTTTTCTCACATTTTACACTATAAACTTTGTTATTATTTGTCATTGACATGAAAGGATGATGCGAGAAATCCGTATATCCGGTCACAGACAAATTCTACTAACCGACGAGAAAATTTCTGACGTTGATGAATTTTTCAACGACTAGAACGACCGTGTATACTTAAAAAGTTCCCAAGAAGATATATACTAGCAAATAGCTTATCATCCAGCTTTCGTAATGGTTCCATGCTATTTCAGCTATGAGGTCATCTCAGATATCCATTTTTGCTGTAAATGAGTCAAAATTACGATAAACGTATCAGAACCAATAGTGATACCCTGAATATAAACCTGGTCAGTTGAAACTATTGGGCTCTTCCACAGTTCTTTGATCCTACTCATAATGTGAAGGTAAACCCCAATGGGGGTTGAAACAGAATGTACCAGCCTTAAGGAGGTTCACCCATATGAGACGGCCTGTTTTTCAAGCATTTTTAGAGAATTTTGTTTGACTACCAGTAAAAAGATAGAACCTTAAGTTATTTTGTTTATTTGTATTTTACACGAGTATGCATAGTAATTTTTAACCAAAAATATCCAATAGAACGTGAGTTAGAGCGCTTTGAACACACCCACCTCGAAAAAATGGACGCTCACTTCCTTCATGATTACAGCTGGTTGGCGTATCTGAAATGAAAAAAAAAATAGCGACGTTCTAGTCTGTAAGCTTAAATGCATGGCATGGACAACATTCAATTGAAAATACTTAAGATTGGATTTTCGGTAGTCCTCTGAAAACAAAAGGTTCTAATTTCATGTTGTTTTTTTATATTTTTGTTATAAAAAATAGAAATATTGGGAATTTTGAAATAATAATGGGGTAGTCCATTCCATGCGTCTCTATGTGCTGAGTCTTACCTATAAATTTGAAGTTATTCAGTCAAAAAGTTCTTGAGATATGATGGCGGAAAGTTTGAAAAACACAGTTTTGAGAAAAACACGTTTAAAGTTTCAAGTCTGTTTAAAACTACAAAAATCTTAAGTTATCCTCTATCAGCAATACCCGGTCCATAGAGTATTGCTTTCTGTTACTCTTGGAATTTTAATGCTCCCAGAAAACCTTCGTTAAAGATAATGACAGATAAGTATGTTGCAATTTCAACAATCTTTGTAGAGAGTGTAGATGCTTTTGAAGAAAAGTTCAAATCAATGAATTTATAGATTCGTTTTTGTTTTGCGTCTCTGCGACAAAGATAAATCACTTTTACAAGTCTTACAAATTATAGTTTTGGAAACAGCAGCAAATACTGAAGCAAACTTCAAAATGCAATACGCGATACTTGGAGCGATGGGAACCTACATTTTCGCAGAAGCTACTCTCCTCTACTCGCAGAATCTGATGTAAATTCCGTATCATTTTGGGTGGTAAAACGGTTTCCACTAAATTTTCGCTTTTTATTATAAATATTTCCAGTCGCACTTCCTTTTCAACCACTCATTGTAAAAATAAATAATTTCTAGCTGCTCTGTTCTTTAAAATTGATTTTTTTTAATTTTACATTTTTATAACTGTTCCTGATCATATGCCATAACTAGCTACTGCTTTAGTGTCATAGTAAGTACCTAAATGGTATCCAATGAATATTTTTAAGAACATGTTTTTTAGCTTTATGTATTCTGCGTATGTTTCATTACATTCCAAATTAGCCTTATACGTCAGTAGGTTAATACTGGCTGTGAGCAACAACTATTTCCTCAATTTGTCATCGTGATTGACTATTAAACCGTTGCTATCTAAATCGCTAGATATCTACCCAATAGGGATTATTTTGGATTTGGCGAGTAAAAACCTCTCTTTTTATGAAGGTACTAGTTAATTTAACTGCAGTTTAAATTCAATAAAAATATTTTTAGATATGGATACTGAAATGACAATTTAAATAATAGCACTTTTGTTAAATTACTCTTTTTTAATATTTTAACTAAGCAACAAAAACTTCATTTTATGCATTGCAAAGACATAATTAGCATCCAATCAATTTAGAATCATACTGTTGTACAAAAAAAGTTTTGATGGATATTTAAATTTGGTAAATGCATCTGAATTTGAAATACACACTATCGAACGGAATTGTACAGAATCAATTATATGATTTTTTTATTTGACCGCTGTTAAAATGTTGTTATTACTAAAAAGTTGACAAATTAGTGTATTAATGAGTCATTTTTATTTCAATTTTGATTCATGGTTGCAGGAAATGGTTGTGTCCCTTTTTTTCAAATCTTTGATAAATATATACGTACCCTATAATATATTATTTATACCCGAATAAACGACGCCATTAATTTGAAAATGCATTATACATACCAATAAAAGATTCAATTTATTCCAATGAAAGATTTTATCCTGCATGCTGTTATGATTTTTTGAAAATTAACATAGTTTATTATCTAACATTCATAAATTATAAAGTAAAAAATAAAATTATCTTTGAATAAAAAAAATCTCTAATTAACAAAATGTCCATGAAACAGATCGAGAAATTTAGATAAACAATCCCAAAAATTACAGTATACAATTGTTTTTATTATTAATCAGTTTCTGTAGCAATTACAAAAAATGTAACAAAATTCTTTTTCAGCCTTTCCGAAATAAAAATTTATTAGTCTTAAACCCAAACAAAAACTTTGATTCCTAAACTTTCTCGATTGACATTTCGACGTCTTACCTTTTGCTTTAAACGTCAAAGGATCATTGCAATCCGAAAGAAAAACGACAGGAAATTGGAGTAGAGATACTCAATCTGTCACTCAAAACACTCCTGAAAAAAAAACAGAAAAGTCAGAAGCGTTTGATCTTGTTTTATTTATTTGATGTCTACCCACATTTACAGTGACATTTTGTAACAGCAAGAAAATAAAAAGTCGAATAATAGTGAATACTTCTACAGTTTATTTATTTATTTTTTCGTTATCTTCTTTTTTTCGCTTTTGAACATTAAAAAGAACCTCAATAGAGGCTAATAACTTCTTCTATGATTTCAAAAAATGTACAAAAAAGGGGATTAATATGTAATTAGTAGAACATTTTCCTTTAAAAGGGTATCATTATGAATTCTTAAGAAATATTTAGAAAAGAAATTGTTAAATTATAGAATATATATATCATTCAATATATTTGTACCATTTCATAGATAAATATTTATACAGGGTGTATCTAAATTCTGTGGCAAAACATTAAGGGGTGATAGTACACATCAAGACAAACAATAGTAAGTAGGAAATTTAGGGTCCCAAACGTCTTCCGAAGGAGATAGGTGCCATTAAAGTTTAGGGTCCGAAATTTCAAATGATTATAAAAAACGGAAAAATTGGTCGATTCGTTAGCGGTTTGCACTAAAATTATTCTTTTTTGTCATTATTTTCTTGAAAAATAAATTTTAAAGATAAATCTTAAAAAATATTGATAGAGGGCGCTTTAGACTTTGGAGTAACAAACAACTATTTTTTACTGTTATTTTTTGTATCATATTAAATGTTTTCAAAAACTTAGACTTAAATTTTGAGCTCAAAATTTGAATCGTTGGGGGGTGTTTAAGTAGCACAAATTCAACTGTGTTCAGGAGGTGAAATTTGAACTCGCCTTCTTCCCTGGACGCAGTTCAGTTCTTCATGATCTTCGATGCTCGGTCGTAGACTAGGCAGCAGCTACTTCCCACTAAACGTAAAATAAACGAGAGAGGAATGGTAAAATTAAATGAAAAAGTTATTCATAACACACATGAACAATTTCTCCCCGCAAAATACCTGATTATGCAAATCATCCCATTTGCATGCAAAATGTAGTACACAAGGATTTAACTGTATGGTGCTAACTGTATGTAAGGATGTAAAGTTCTACTGCAAAGTGTTCCAGCCAACATAAAGCTTCGTATGTTGTTCCAACATGACGAAGCGCTTGCACATTTCAGCGCAGATGTGCGAAGTGCATTGGATACAGCATATCCAGGGCGATGGATTGGGCGGGGTGGTCCGGTAAATTGGCCGGCACGCACTCCTGACCTCTCCTGCCTAGACTTCCTCTGGGGCCATATGACGACGACGCTGGACATCATTGGGAACTGGAACGCGAAGCGTTCTTCCGTCCCATACTGAGTGTATTGGGCTCTTGACGTTGTGTAGCCTTTATAACCTGTGAGAGTCCTGATTGGTGAGTGGATGTGGAAAGTGGGCGGGACTAAACTGGCTGGTTTCAGCGGTCTGTAAGTAATTTCCAAATTCTTGCAGGCAGGCGAAAGCTCGTCTGCCATTGGTCGAGAGGTAACGGTGAGTTAATACTCTATTCGCTGTCCTGGTGTCAAAGAGTAATTACAATTAAGTTGGGGGCCTGTGTGGGTCGCAGAGAAATAAAGTTAAAATTAAATAAAGTTAGAGATTAAAAAGAGAATTTAGCTATTGATGGGGTCATTCCCACATGGGAATGACAGAGAACTACTATTAAGGAGGATTGTACGAATCCCCAGAAGAATTCTTCTGGGCCTTTTTTTATTGAAATTAGGATCATTGTTCTCAAGATTGTGAATGTTAATATTATTAATGCTAGGTAAGCTTTCAAAGAATTTTTTACCTAGCTTTTGAATATGGGCTTTAAAAGTTAGAAGTTTAAGAGCTTTATATATATTTCTATTTCTTGTATATCTACATGTTTTACTAATTGTTCTAATGAGAGAATTTTGAGCGTTATCTAAGAGTTTTATATTGGAATTAGCTGCGTATCCCCACACAGGACATCCGAAAGTTAATATGGGCCGCAAAACGGCAGTGTAGAAAAGTACTTTATTGTGGATATTCATATGAGAATTCCGGCACATTAAGGGGTAAATTGAGCGTAAAGCAATCCGGAATTTATCACGCGCATGTATTATGTGTTGTTTTGGGGCCATATGAAGAGTCTTGTTTACGCAAGCCCCGTCGACTCCGACGAGGCCCTGGTTGCGAGGATTGCCGTCGTAGCAGGCGAAATCCGGAAGATGCCGGGGTATTTGCCAATGTTCGACATTCCTTTCGCCGGCTGTGTGAGGCCAGCATCTTTACTGGTGGGCAGTTTTTGTGATTCCGCAAGAAAATCATGCGTGTACCATTTTCTACGTGTCATCATTCATTCAACCTTCATTCATACGCACTACGTGCATACATCAGATTGTTTCTTTTTATTTTTAGAGCAGAGAAGTTGCTCATGTCTGTTATGAATATTTTTTTAAAATTCTGTCATCCCTCTCTCGTTTACTTTAAGTGTAGGAGGTAGTAGTTGCTGCCAGGTCTACAACACTAAGATCGGGAATAACTGAACCCTGTTCAGAGGAAAGGGAGTTTCAAATTTCACCCTCCTGAACACAATTCCGTTTGCGTTACTTAACCACCCCCAACGATTCAAATTTTGAGCTCAAAATTTAAGTTTAAGTCTAAGCTTTTGAAAGTATTTAATGTGATACAAAAAATAACAGAAAAAAATAGCTGTTCGATACTCCAAAATCTAAAGCGCCCTCTATCGACATTTTTTTAGCTTTACCTTTAAAATTTATTTTTCAAGGAAATACTGACATAAAGAATAATTTAAGTGAAAACCGCTAACGAATAGACACATTTTTCCATTTCTTAAAATCATTTGAAATTTCGGACCCTAAACTTCAATGTCACCTATCTCCTTCGGAAGACGTTTATATATAGGGAACCCTAGGTTTTCTATTTACTATTGTTTGTCTTGATGTATACTATCACCCTTTAAAAATTTTCCGCAGAGTTTAGATACACTCTGTATGTTTATATAAGATATACGGTAATATTACAGAGAAAAATATTATAGATTTTATAAATTAGAAATAGGCTAACGTCATAAATTAAAAACAAGTAATATAAAAAAATCAATTTTTAAAGTCAATTCCTACTTAGGTCAACAAAGAAAAATTTTATTTTAGTTACCTTTTATTAAATAGTTACAATTAATATGAATATGTATATACATATGACAGTATCATAATATTCGGTGAACAAATAGAAAGCGATTTTCCTTGCAATTTTCCATTTTCCTTTCTACATATATGGTGTTGTATTATTTTTGTTTGTTTGTTACTATTTATTCACTAATTAAATTAAATTATTCTAATGAAATAGTATAGTTAAAAATAAATAACAATTTCAAAAATTAGGCCATCCCAGGTGGAATTCGAAACCACGATCTACGTATTAGAAGTCCACTGTGCTATCCATTGCACTGCAGGAATACAATGGACGATTTTCCTTTCTATATATGCTGTTGGATTATTATTTTTTGCTTGTTACTATTTATTCATATTTTTAAAATTTAATTAATGAATTAATATTTGAAAAAACTGTATTAATATCAAGTGTCCTCCTCTACAAGTTTTAAAAAATGTATTTGAACTTGAAAGGATAAATAGAAAGTATTTGATTAACGAATGAAAGTTTGAACAAGATATATATATATATACCAAGCTTGCTTGGGAGACTTGAACACTGAAGTTCCGACTGACCACTTGATCGAGACATCTGCTCGTGCACCTCAGCGCCCAATGGTCAATTAAATTGGGATATGTACAGTAGGTCCTGGCCCTCATGGGCTGTTGCGCCGCTGAGTTTGAGTTTATTAATATATATATATATATATATATATAGGGAGAGAGTGAGCTAATAGTAGAAATTGAATGGAATTTTTCTAAGAAAATCGTTCATAAATTTAATGGCGTATTCTTACCCATTATTCAAATTCAAGATCGAGGCTCATAGTTACGAGGTCCGTCACCAATACCCCCTTCTTGCTTTTTAGTGCGACGTTAATAAACTTTCACCCACTCATTTACCCCTTATTTCTTTCAATTAAGAATTAGTCATTTACCCTACAGTATACAATAATCAGGCGTTATGTGCGAACCACAATGAATGAAATTTACTAGAAACATAAGTTTCAAAATTTGTCGTATATGTTAAGCTTCTAAAGTAAGTGATAAACCTAAATAATTAAGTACTTAAAAGTTATTTTCATTTTAATTTAATCCCTTCTGGACTTCAACGTTTCTCATCATTTGGATAAAAATTGCGCCGAGAAAGTCTGGGATGCCATGTTATAGGTCATTTCCTTCGTTTAACTAGCTATTCTGGCAGAATAAAAAGGTGGAGTTCTTCTGTAAACAGAGAAATATGATTAAGGACAAAAAATTAATGACAAAAAAAAAAAAAAAACTTAAATCTCTGTCATTTTAAATGAAATTTATATGTTTGAAAGACAAATTATATGTGCAAATATATTTAGGCATAATTGCGAAGCTCTTTCTTGATAAATATAAGAAAGTCAAACTTTAATTACCAAACCTTTATTTAATTTGTTTAGTTTAATGTTGGGAAAAATTTTATTGAAATTTAGGAAAATGCTGGTTATGAAAGTTCTTAAGTTTTTGAGATCATGATTGTAATATTGATCAAACATTTCTTGAATATTAATGTATGAGTTTTAACTCTGCCGTAACAATTATTTAAAAATTTATGGATAATTTAACTTGGAACATCACTTTAAGAAAAGTGATTTGTTGCGTAGTTAATAATTTTGTAAAATTATATAACAATACAAGACATTAGTATATTCTTGAGAAATAATTCAAGAGACATATGGTCGAGAAATGTGTTTAGTGTTATACTCTGTAATGCATATTCAACCATTTTTTTTTTAAAAAAAAGATGTATTTAATGATTTTATTTATTTTTGTAAAAGTTTAAGAAGTAGTAAATTTTTTTAAAAAAAATTATAAGCGTGTCAAAATGCATAAAACCAAAGCGATTTTTCTTCATATTAAAATTATTTTTTATTTGTCGATTTTTTTGGGAACTGTTAGAAGACGCTATAAACTAATTTTGTTTTAACTAAACTTTTAAAAATATATGTTTTATATTTTAAGGTGCTCGTTTTATATCCGGGGGCAAGCGCCAAGTTGTTGGTTATGTTCGCCAAGATGGGCGATAATATTACAATATGGTTACTTTAATATTTTTATCGTCTGGAGATGTGGTTGTCATGGGGATAATGTATATTAGAAATAACTTTTATTGGTTTTTTACCAGCAGTAACCATATTAATTTCAGACGATTTTAATTCTATTTCTTTAAAAATTTAACCACTTTCAGTGTAATTCTTCTATTTTTTCCATCTTCTGTTTTATTTGTGTAATTTTGGAATTCGGATATCTCTAATATGGGTAAGTACTAAGATATTTTTTTAAAAGAATGAGTGTTGTACTTTTAATTGTCGCTCTTAATCATTTATTTTTGCTTTATTTTACGTTTTAAAAATGCTTTTTTTCAATGTTCCTTGTTCAATGAAATTCGTTGAAGGAACTTGCAGTTTTTAGAATATTGCTAGCTTTCAATACTTTGTAATTGATATCCATTATTAATTTTAATATATATTATGTAATTATTTTATTAATAATGTAACAAAAATACAATTATTACTATATGTAATAATCATATAATTTTCGTTATTTATAAATATTTTTATATTTATTTACAAATATTATTACATAATATGTTATTTATTTATAATTATTATTTTGTTATTTATTTATAATTATTATTCTGTTATCTTTATAATTATTTTTATGTTATGTATTTATCATTATTATAATGTTTTTTATTTATAATTATAATACGAGTATCCTTATGCGTTATTTTTATTTTTTTACAATGCGATTATTCTTTTTTATAATTACTATTAAATTATGTTCTATGATTATTGTATATAATAATTATTATTAAATCATACTATGTGAATATTATATATAATTACCATTAAATTAAGTTATAAGATTATTATATACTGCATATAATACTATTATTAGTACATGTTACTTTTTATTACATTATTGATATTCATCATTTATTGATTGATCTTGGTTATTCTCAGCCTCTTCCTATATCCTTCATTTGAAATACATTTCAATGTATTTCCAAACAATTCTTAAAAATTATTGTCTACCATTAAATTACCGCTAGGCCACCATCTTGCTGGATTCCATTCTAGCAAGAACAACCACTTCTTGGCGAGATTCCTTTATCACGCCAAGCGGCGCTTGACGCCAAGGCCCCGAATATCAAACTAGTTCCTATTTTAAAGTATCTGAAGATATTTCTAAAATAAATGAAATATTTTACTAAATGTCAATATTTAATTGCGTGTCCTCGAGCACGAGCTCCTATTTTTATGTGTCTCTCCTTTTCCTTCTACTTCATTCATAAATAGTTCTACGCTATCATTTAAGCTAAAATAGTTGTTTTTTTTTAAATTATTAATTTGATTAATTCTTAATTATTTTAGGTTACAATGAGATATGATTAGAATATCAAAATACAGAACTTAATTCAATTTTATGAATAACTTTTTATTTTTTTCAGATTTTTGATTAAAAAATCTTTTTTTTTTTAATTCTCTTAATGCTCTAATAAATCTCTTTTTTAACAATTCAGTAAGTAGTATTCATATTTGAGTCTTTTATATCTCATTATCATAAAATCTTTTTATGAAAAATCATTTTTATCGTATCTTTCATTTATTAAATCTTCAAATATTACGTTGAAATAGAGGCTTCGAAAAAAATGAATCGTGACGTATCCTTTGTTTATTTGTGGCGTTTCCTCTTGGAGATACTTTCCAGTAAAACAGAATTTAATCCTCTTAAATCAAAAATTTAGTTCAAATATATTAAAATTTCATATTTTAATCAGGATTACAATATTGTATAAAGTTTCAGAGCCCAGTCATGATAAAATGGGAATGAAGAGTATCATGATATATTTAAAGCTTTTACCTTAATGAAAAATTTGTTTTCTTTTTTATAATAATAATTTTAATGAAATAGAATAGCTGCTTATCTGCACAGTTTGTTGAATAATTTACCACTTTAAATATATTCTGATTAAAGATATTATTTTAGAATTTTAAATATTTCATCTCATGAATTATATTCTCGTATATTAAGATTTCATACGCATTCACACATAATTTCTTATAACTATTTAAATAAGGAATTTTTAAATTTTAATCCAGATAAAAATGCAATTTATATCGTTGATTAAAACATAAAGATGATTATTGAAAATCATTTCAATAACCTTTTAAGCTTTCATTTTAATATGTAACGAATATGAAACTTTTTTAAAATAACGGCTAAATGCATTATAAGACATAAATAACGTCTAGTTTTTGACACATTTTAAAAACTACTTAGTACTTTATGTATTACTTAGTGTTTTTTTATTGTAAAACTCTTCTATGGAAACTAATTTCTATCGAATTTTTTGTTCAAAATATGTACTGAGTTTTTAGTAAACTTAATTATATCATGATTGATGATCACAAAAAAATACATGTTAATCTATCATAGTTGGAAGAAAAGTAAATTAAAAAAAACAACTTTGGAATACTTTTTTTTTTAAACTTTAGATGTTTTTGCTGCAAATCGTACACGTCTCGTTTCTCGGAAAATAAATAAAAAAATTTAACCATGTCAAATCTTTTTCAACTATGCACAAGAATCATCTTTATTATTCATAACGTAATAATAACAAATTTATTTTGTTCAATTTTACAGATAAAAAATTAAATTTCTATAGAATTTGAGATACGATTTTTAAAAAATATAATTGCATACCTATAAGTTTCCCTCCCTCATTATTCAATAAACTGGAAGTTTTTTTGTGACTTTAAATAAAAAACATGCCGTGGACTATTATAAACTACTAGCTGTATAGCTCGATATTTCACGAGCTTTTAAAAGTGCCTTTAAAAGTGCGCCATTTTACCTCATTTTATTTCCCAATGAAATTCCTTTACCCTCTCGACGTCATCACTTCCAGATGATTTATATATTTATGTCACAATTTTTTTTAATGTGTAACATCTTTCCTCTCTGTTGCTGGATATTTGTGGAAGTGATTTCGTGAAAAGGGACGGATGTGTGTAACAGGATGTGACGTAAGCGCGCGCTACTTGATTTGACCAATGAGAGTGTGTGGCTCTGTTTTTTGCTATTCTCGAATGGGGGTACAACTCTAGTAGCCATCAAGCACTCGAGCGCTTGACTCTAAATCCGTTAGTTACGATATTTAGGGACATGTGCGGCAGAATGTTTATTTGGAAAAGGACAAACAGTGATTTCGGTGGTTGTATACATTTCTTCGAATCGAACGGTTAAAAAAAATTAAATATTTCTTGCATTTTGTACTTTTACCTTATAACGAAGGTGGTTCTGCTCTTTTAAAAAAATTATCACTCGCTCCCCCTGATTTTGAGTGGTGATTTTAACTTTAACTTCAGTTTGCCAAAAGCTGAGCCGCTTATAGCTTTTATGAATGATGAACTCAAGCTCGAAATGAACACACATCAAAATGTTTCGACTGCTAACAGTGGTTCTGTTATTGACGCTGTTTTTCAACGGTTTTTAAATACTTTGAAATCACAAGTATATGTGTCACATTTTAGCTATCATAAGTCCATTGTCTCCGCTCTTCCCCAAATTGAACAAGAGTAATTATTTTTGATAAAATATTGCATTACTTCTTTTGTTAAATAAATACAATTTTCATTAAAGATATAATTATTCGATAGAAAATTATTTCCAATCATACCCAATTCATATTTTTTTCAGGAAAAAAGTTAATATTGAGTATTTACCACGATAACATGTCAGATGTTACACATCATATGCGACTAATGTAAGACTCGTTTTTTTTTTTTTTTTTTTTTTTCGAAATTTCTGCTTTGCCCTTATCCAGTGGGTTTCTTTTCTCTCCGTTATATTTATAGAGAGATAGGGAGGAAGGAGAGGGACAACCCTGGTGGTAAAAAGGAAAATAAATGAAAAATATAAAAGGTGTTATTTTTTTTTTTTTTTTTTTTGAGAGCTAGATTTTTTTAAGTAAACGCTTCCAAATTTCACATATCAAAAACAAACAACGGTAATTTTCAAACAGAAAATATAGAGAAGTAAATTCTTAAATAAACCCTAAAAAAAGAAAAAAGACCATTGGACGAAAAGCAGACATTTTTTTAAATCCATAATATTTACGTAAGTTTTGACACACTGGAAAAGTTTCGTATTTTTATTTTTATAAATTGCCGAAATATTAAATATTTAAATCGAATTTCGATATTTTTTTTGAATATACGTATTAATAATAAAAATAATTAAGAAAATTGAAAATCTTACTTTTTAATCACTGGATCTAAAAGAGCAAAACGTAAGTTTTTCAGGGCACGAGAGAGTGACACAGAACAATTGGAATATTCTATTCGTGAATTCCTTGATTCATATTGGGAAACTTCGTAAAAAAAAATAAAAAATATGGTTATATTAAAAAATATATATATTATACCGTGTCAACACGAAATAAACGGTCTTTTCGATTCGATTTTTTTTCCGTCTAATTTGGTTACGGAAGAAAGGAAGTATGGCAGTTTTAAAAACGACAGAAAAGTTGGAATTCTTTTGATTTGGTGGAGTTTTCTATAGGTTAGAGCTTAACTAAAATTTATTGTCATTTTTTTCTGTGATATCTATTGAACATTAAAAGATAGAATAAAGTTATTTCTTTTTAATGAACAAATTAAAGTAGGAATCATTCGTTTAATTATATGTATCGTGTACACCTTTCGTAGAATTTCAATCCATGACGTATTTTGCCACATGTATTGCAGACGAGTATGAAAGTACAATATAGTATAAAGAAAACAAGAAATTTCTCTTTGCAAACCTGATATGTTTTAACAGACAACAATTTTTTCAGTAAAATGTTTGATGGAATTTTTTTTAATATATATATATATTCTTTTCTTGTAAATAATTAAGGTATCTGATACGTAAACAGTAAAATACTTATAGAAAAATATTTATATATTATTTGTCTGACATTACATTCATGTAGTAATTTCATTCGAAATTATTACTCTTTTTGTAACATCAAGGGAAGAAATCAGAATACATATGGACAATTTGATTGCATTTCACTATAAATATTGAAAACAAATGAGGAAAATGTATTTACATGAAATAAGACACACATTTGTCTCACATTTGGAAAGCTTACTTGTAATGTTCTGTGTGTGTATCCGTTAGTAACGACCGCTAAAGGGATTCAACATTTCTTTAATGAAAAATTAATTCATATTATGGCAATAACAACAATTCTCTTTTAAGGTCAAACAATGTCCTTTTAGAAGCCAGTTTATGAATTTTCCTTCTTTGTTTTCTTGTTATTGAATTGGATAGATCTTATTAAATATAATGCTCTTACAGCTCACGACTGCTCTTACAATGTCTGTTTCTAGAAAATTGTTTGAAAATAACTACTTGGGAATGGCATTGTGTCCTCTTTTTATTTTATTATTATATCAGACCAAAAAGGATTGTTTTTCTTCCTGGCATATCTTCCTTTCAGTGTTAAGATAATAATGTTTTATTCTCTTTCAACTCCAATCTGAATGTTGATTTCAAAATCCATCAGTCATACATCTATTTTTTAAATGGACCAATTTCATTTTTTGTTTTGGTAAAATATTTAATATCAAGAATAACTTTCTGAATGTTGAACATTTTTCATTTTTAGAACACTTTAGCTATTTTATCTTATGATACTTTGTGTGTGTCACACACTTACTATTATCTTTACAAATGCAAAAAAATCTCCTAGATTATCATTAAATATCTTTTTAAACAAAACAAAACAAAACTACTGCTGTTATATAGTTTACTTCAATAATTTCATCACTAAGATTGCTTTCACTTCACCGAAATGAATTTACTTTCATGCTTTCTATCCCCTTTTACCGATTTTACAAACTTTGAAGTTGCCGTTTAACTAAGTATATGCATTATTCTTCATAACTGGACTTAAACTATCCAAAAGTTATGGCTTATTATTACAGAACCATCCATCATAATGTAATAAACTGTCCATGTGTGGATTGAAATCCCTTTGAGATTTTTGGGGTCCAGTCTGATCGGCCGCATGTGAACGCATTATTCGACAATTGTGAAGGATAAACTTGTTACACTAACTTAATTAGTAAAGATGTGGACGCCACAGCAAAAGGTGCAGTACGTACTTCGGTTAACGGATTTTAAATCAGTCAAGCGTGTACAGCGACGTGTCCGAACAGAATTGAATGGTGTTACTGGAGTGCCTAATAGACTTATTAGGACTCCTACAAAATGAATCACACACAATCAACAGTGTCTTCTATTACAGAATACTTGCCAGTTTGAGATACCAAAGTTCCCGTCTCTTTTAAAATTCTTTCCAATTGCTGGGTAGATTTGTATTTCGGAGGATCGACATTCCATTTTGTTCAAACACGTCGCTGTACACGAGTGAACGATTAAATTTTTTTAACCAAAGTACGCACTGCACTTTTTGCTGTGGTGACCACGTCTTTACTAATAAAGTCAGTGCAATAAGTTTATCGTCTGCTACTGCCGAATAATGCATTCACGTGTGGCCAATCGGAATAGACTCCAAAAATCTCGGGAGGTCTCTTTATTACATTATGATAGGTAGTTCTGTAACTTTTGGATACTTTAAACCCAGACTCTCCTGGTATATAATACATATAAAACATATAATACTAAGATAAAACTACAAAATTTGAAGAAAAAAAATATTTGCTAGAATGGGTCCCTGTTGTAACTTTCAAAAGTGGAACTGAGTACTGCATAGGATTAACGAAATAACTGAAATTTAATTTTAAAAACTGGGCAAACTTATTTTATCATGATGGAAAGAAATTCGATAGGATTTAAACTATTTAAGTACCACGATAAAAAAAATTGAGAAAATTAACATTTGTCCCGAAATTTTAACACCCCGATAAAGTATTAATTGCGTGTAACTAGAAAAGTATATCAAAGACCTGGCAAAATAATAATAATTTAAACTATTAATCAAAAATCACGAATAAATTATTTCAAATATTTCTTTTTTTGATTAAAATATAAATATTTATTGTTAGAATATATTAAACAGAAGTTAAGAGCTTTTATTAAACATAAAATATATTTATTTTATTTTCGCATCACGCAAGATACAAAATTATAATTGAATATGATGACGAAAAAAACAAGCATCTAAATGAAAAGTTTTATTCTAATTTACTTTAAAATACATTAAAAGCTTTCATTTAAAAACACTTCAAATGAATCTACAATTTCGGTAAGATATTTAATTTTTTAGCATAAAAATAAATTAAATTTTGTTTACCATCGATAGATGTAATTTTAAAACTTGAAATACAATTTATAATAGGAAAAGGTAGTTATCCCAAAACAACAGAATTTTTCATACATTTCCAGTCTTCTTCCCAGCAAATACGTTAAAAGATTTTGAATGTAATTGGCTTTTTTCCTGTTTTTAAAATGTTTACGATCTAACGTATGTTGAAATTTGATATGCAAAAATTTTGTTTCCGCTTTTGTGAAATGGAAGTAATTTGCTTATTTAGTTCAAGAAAACTTCTTTGATCGATGACTTTTGGTTTATTCTTGCATATTTTTGGTGTGTTCACATTTAAATTTGTTTGCAGGAAATTGGATCGAGGGAATCTGTGAAATTTTACGCTGATTTATAAGAAGGAATGAATCAAATATATTTTAAGATTTTATTTTACTTGTTCTCCATAGTAAAATAATTTACAGCTTAAAATGCAATTCTATATCTTGTTAAAAAACTTATTCCATAGAAAATACTTCTAAAATCTGCTTAGGAATATATACTTCCTCGTAAGGGAAATATCTAATTTTTTCTTTTGAAAATAAAAATATTTATGAATGTATGTATGAGAATTGGCACATTAATCAAAAAAAAAAAATGTTTAACCCGCGATCACTCGCGCGGGGTGTTCTGTACACCCCAGCAACAAGAAAAGCCTCCTACAACTCTAAAAATAATGCGCAGATCCACGATTTTTTCTGTAGCTGCCCATTTTAGGTCATTGAACCTTCAGACCTGATGTAATCAATCTCGCTAGGACGATTGGAATGTAACAGCCTTCAAAAGTTTATTTGGGGTGCTGAGAACACCCCGCGAGTGATTGAGTTATATTTTCGTACTCGAAGCATCTACGGAAAAGTACGTTTTACTCTTTCCGTTTACGTTTTTTTTTTCAAATATATTAATATGCACGAATATTTTATTTAAAATTTCAATAAATGCGGTATAAAAATAATATAATTCTATA
>BMAV01011462.1:356051-442711 GCA_019973955.1 Trichonephila inaurata madagascariensis | reverse complement strand
TCTTGAAAAGTATAAGAATTGTAGCTTCAACAAGAAGGGGAGCGACAGTGCCAGCTCCATATGCAGTGTTAGATTGGGTCTGCGCACCCAGAATAATTGTTTTTAAGTGTATAAATATTTTAAGTAACGAAATGTAAAAGTGAGAGTAGGCATAAATTAAACAGTAATTATTAATGTTGGCCTAGTTATTGGAGTAAAATTTATTGTCACGAGTTTAAAATTAAATTGAATATTAAAATTTAATTCTAAGATGAGTAATGAAAATTAAAGTCAAGATAAATTTTGGAAATTATAAAAGTTAAAATTTAAGATTAAAATTGCAATGAAAATTAAAGTCAAGATAGATATTGGAAATTATAAAAGTTAAAATGAGGATTTAAGATTAAAATTTAAATAAAACTCAGAAAGCGAAGAAATTTAGAAATAGAGATTTAGACACGTAATTTATTAAGGGCATTGAGAACCCTTAAGTAAATCACGTTTTTCTTCTTGGAGGGGGTTGTGACGTCTCTCGCGTCTTTCTGTTAACATAACTCCTATGTTCTTTGACGGCCACGATTAATGGCAAAACTTTTCCAACCCAATACCAAGAAGATAAACAAAGATATTATGCAAATGAGATTTACTATAAAAGGATAGAAGCTTTGATGATAAGATATAGCGTAGCAAACCTAGATATAGCGTAGCAAACCTAGATATAGCGTGGCAAGCCTAGATATAGCGCGGCAGGCTCAGAGATAGTATTGTGGAAGCATTCTGATCGATAGCGTGACAAAGCTTAGTGTGAAATCTTGCAGATCAAGAATTAGCGGTCCGATAGCTTTAGAAGGAATAGAAATCTTATATAAAGAAGTTGGAATCTTCATATATAAAGTTTATAGATAATATTCTCTAGGTCAAGGAAGGAGAACTGAAAAAGGTAATATTGGATATAAGTAATTAGATGAATAGGATTATTAATGATAATTGGGATAAAGGATCTAGTTGCCTGATCTGACTTGAATACGTGATTTAATTTGGGCTTGACTCTCACTTTAATTAAAATTGTCAAATTAGAATTTAAGTAATATAAGTTAATCTTAATAAAAGTTGTATTAAGAATTATTATGTCTCATCATTTTGATAATCCCACACCTCTAGCTTACGCGGAACCGGCACGACATGGTCATCACAGGATGGCTATGTCGCAGTGTGCAAAACTTAAGCAACAGGTGGGTTTATTGCCATAACTTCACGAAAAATCATCTGAGAGACATGAAATTCTGAAATGAGGGAGAGTATTATGTACGTAAAGAATGACGAAAGCATCGGCGCTGAAAAAGGAATACAACGCATACGGTATGGAATCAAGACGAAAACAAGCTTTATTGACCGCATAGTATCATGACTCATGATTGTCTATCCAACAGGAAGAACAACAAGCAGATGTTCCTTAATATGGTATATGCCCTCCCTTTACTACAATGGTTGCTTTGCACCGTCTCCGCATACTCAGCACCAGCTGGTGCAATATCTCTTGAGGTAGGAGTGCCCATTCCTCAATCAACATCTGTTTGAGTTGTTGGTGTTTCTCGGATGATGTAAGCGTGTGGCAATACGTCTCCCCAAAGCATCCCACACATGTTCGATGGGATTTAAATCTGGGGAGCACGCTTGCCAATCCATTCGAGTGATATCTTCACTTTCCAGCAGCTCCTCAACAGCAAGAGTGCGATGTGGCCGTGCATTGTCATCCATAAAAATGAAGTCTGGGACAATGGCACCTCGGAAAAGATGCACATGGGGAAGAAGTACCTCCTCACAATAGCGATCCCCGGTTACAGACCCTCTGTCGAAAATGTGAAGCTCAGTTCCGCCGTTCAGCATAATGCCAACCCAAAAAAGAACTCCAGGACCACCGTAACGATGGCTTTCCTTGATGTTACTGGGATAAAACCGGGTCCCGATCTCGCCAAATCAAAACGCGTTAGAATCGCTTCTGGTACTGAACCGACTCTCATCCGTAAAGCGGACACGACTCCATTGATCAGTTGTCCAGTTTTTGTGCTCTCTGGCCCACTGTAAACGGTGGCTTCTGTTGGCCATTCAACGGGAGGCAGCGTTCAGGACGGCGGGTGAACAGGCCCCTTTGTGAAGGCGTCTGGCCACAGTAAACTGCTACACTTGTCGACCTGTTGCTGTACAGAGTTTCTTAGCAATGGCGCTTGCTGACTGCTGTCGACCTCTTTTCGCCTGCAGGATGATATATCGGTCAACCCTGCAGTTGTCCTCTGGCGGCCACACCAACCTTTCTAACAGCTGTACCTGTGGTTTGGAACGCTTGCCAAGCGCGCGAAACGACACTTTTGTTGATTCCGAACTGTGCAGCTACACTGGTGACAGTACGCCCCTCCTCCAGCTTTCCGATCATTCTTCCACGTGTGAAGTCGTCCAGGTGATTTCTTCTAGCCATATTTCACGAACTGACTCACTGGCACTTGCAGAGAATATGGTGAATTGCGTCTCCGTCCTTCATTTCATTCTACTGTTGAGCAGCACGCGCCGACATCACGCGTTTTGCGTACGCTCACATCGCTTTTGACGTTTTGTTCCTGATATTTGCATCCGCATGACGTTTCTACTAACTTACGTGTTCCCTCTACTGATCTCCAGAACTCCTTTTCTGCAATTTCATGGCTATCTGCTAAATTTTTACATTGTTGCTTAAGTTTTGCACACCAGTGTATAATTTTTAAGCGATATTTATAAAATATTTCAAAATTTCATTAAATCTAGGAAGAATCATACTATATATTAAATTACCTGTTTATTTAAATATTTAAGACATAACTTCAAATTATACAATCCGTAAAAGGACAAAATAGAAAATATAAATTATTCATTTTTTTCTTTCGAGACGAAATTTTAAATATAAACTCATAATCAATTCGTATTACTTCATCTCATTTTGCACAAAAAAAATTACACTGGAGCTACACAATAAACTATTACTGAAAAACCTGATAACTTCAAATTATGATCCCATTCAAAAAATACCTGAATTAGTACATCCCATTCCTGATTTCCACTTTCCGTTACCAGAGGGTTTTGAGGTAAATTAAATATAATTAATATCCTCGAAAGTATTTCAGGAAGTAGTTTTTCTCTGAATTAAATTCTACCCTTGAGCCTTGAATCATAATTCTCAGTCAGGCTATCACAGAGCTCACTTTATTTTAATGCACATTCGCCAATAAGCAAATAACATTTTATTAAAACTGCATTTTAAAGGGAAAATAAGAGTGTATTTCTGTTTTATTCCCTTTAGACTAGGGATCGGCAACCTTTTAGATGTGGTGTGCCAAACCAATCTACCAATATGATTTAGCATGCTACACAGTAGGACATTTTTGAAACAATTCTATAATGCAGGCAGGATTTGAAAATAGAGATCAATAATTTAGATTTACAGTTTTATTATATATTAAATTTGCATCATTTAAAGACAGTTATTAATATAAAAATAAAAAGCATAAAATATAATAATTTCTTCAACAAGAAAAAAAACCCTTAAAATTGTACGTATATTATGTATTTTTAAGTATATTTATTAGAATAAGAAATAGATAAAGTGCAATATAAGTATTTCCCTTCTTTTTATTTAAATAAAGAGATAAATAAAAACTTTAATGCGAACCTAATGCTTGCACCGCTCTACTTTCATATCGCAAAATTAAGGGTATATGTGTAACATTCTATTTGACACGATTCTAAACATTCAGTTGATAAACAATTTCTTTTCGGACTGGAAATGTTTTCTCTCTTCAAACAATTAAATCTCTCCACTAATAAC
Organism: Trichonephila inaurata madagascariensis; assembly: GCA_019973955.1. Taxonomy (NCBI): domain Eukaryota; kingdom Metazoa; phylum Arthropoda; class Arachnida; order Araneae; family Nephilidae; genus Trichonephila; species Trichonephila inaurata. The sequence continues at coordinate 438,879 of BMAV01011462.1, read as the reverse complement.
ATTCAATAACTTACAAAATAGCTATAAATTCATATTTAGAGCTACCTTTCAGATTTTTTCGTGATTCCGTAAATGTTCATATTTCTGAAGATGTTTTTCAAATATAAAGGTCCATTACAAATTTATCAACTTCCTTCCTTTCAAAAGTTGACAAATTTGTAGAGTAGTGCAGAGTGTCACTGAAAATTGTACCGCTTGCCACATGTGGCACGCGTGCCATAGGTTGCCGACCCTGCTTTAGACTATATTGAAATAAATTTTATCTTGAGTTACTTTCTTTATTATCGGAATCTCTCTCTCTAAGAGTTATAACTGCAGAAAACTAAATTATATTCGAAGAGCTTTGAAAATTTTACTGTAATTTATTTCTCTACTAATTGTTTAATTTTCGAAAAAAATATATGTATTAAATTTCCCATGTTACTATTCGAAACATTTTTACTGTGAATTTGAAACTATTAACAGTTTCTTTTCTTTAAAAATCCTTTATTTTTGAAGAACAATTTATCTAATAGGAAAATAGTTAATTTTCTTACTTCATTGCATAACACGGTCAGAATTTTATATTAATTTTTAATGCTTATCTTTTTGAACTAAATAATTACAGTCAAGACCGATCCTATTATGTCGGCCACCCGCGTGCAAACACCTAATGTGCCGCCCCTCTAGAGAATTTTTCATATTTTGACTAATACTTAACACTGACGTTATGAATTCATCTACCTGTATAAGAACAAAAAGTAAAAACATTAATAAAAATGCAAAGACATAAAAGTCACTTTTTATTTTTCTAAATTGTAAGGCTATTATTAAATTGAAAACGTTTAATTTATTTGACCCTTTACCTACCGCATTATGATTTACTGCAGTTTTTTTCATGCAATATTTTTTTTTAATCACTACATTGAAATTAAGGGATATACAAAAACAAAACACTCAACTGTAGTAAATTTAATCCGTTAGAGCTAAATAATTAATTAAAGACATTCCACCGTAAAATTAATTTTATACACTGTTACTGTTCACTTAAAATAAAGAGTCAAATCGTTTTCTAAGGCCCTCATTAACTTACGAAAAAAATAAGATAATTAAATTTTGACATTAACTATTTTTTCGGGACAAAAATGATAATCTTTGCAATCAGCTGAAAACGCAATTTCTGCTATAAAACTATTCGCCTTCCCCGCTAAAATACTCATTGTAGAACCCGTGCTGCCATATATCTTAGAAGAGTGGATTTCAAAGAATATTCCTGCTAAGTATTGTCAGAATATTCGTAAAATTGGTTGTTCTATGTTATTTCAAAGTGAGTGGTACTTATAAATACCGCGTCGGTAATAAAGGGTTAAATGTATACTGAATTTAAACAATCCTATGTTAGGTAATACTAACAATATTGGAAATTTTCATAATGCAACTATTACAAAAATTTTATTTGAGACGCCTTTGTTAAGCATCGATCCACAGTGCCACTGATAAGCAAGAAAACCTTTGGTATTTCTGGCTCTGCCACAAATTTTGCTATCAAATGAAGGACGTGTATAAAGAGTAGACATTAATGGACAGTATGGACCAACATACTGTGCTCTAACATTCTATTTTTCTTAAAATATGCTATGCTATCGAGAAATTGGGATTTATTTTGATCGTTCAATAACTATTTAAAATTCGACTTACTATACATTTTACGTTGAAAAATTCGTAAAAATTTTGTTTGATTGATAGGACTATATGCAGCCACCCATTGTCTTTGGTCGCCTGCGCGCGGTGCACGCGCTGCACACCTGCTAGGAACAGCCCTGTGTATGTGTTGTTGTTGATTACAGTAATGCACTCCAAAACTGAAAAATTATTTTTTCACTTGACTCTTTAAGGTTTAAGAAACATTTTTAAAATTAGATGGATTTAAATGTGTAATTCAAACAATGAATTATTGCAAGTATAGAGCCTGCTATGTATATGCACTTCAGCATTTCTATTTAAATACTTCGTTTTTAAAATTCAAAATAAAGTAAAAGGTTTTTCAATCTTATTTTTTAACATAAAAAAATTATATTTAAAATCATCAAAACTTTATTCAAAAATTACTATCATATTAAATAATTTGTTACGTAGCGATGATAATTTATTGACGAAAATCCAATCCTTGATTACAGGATTCAGCAGCAGTATTCACAGAGTAAATCTCCGAAGGTCTTCACACCTTCAAAAGCACTCAAACACAATTGTCAGTGTTTAAAAATACGCGTATGTTAAAGATTATTCACAAGCACAGCCGAGCTAATCGCTAGTCAAAACAATGCTCACTACTCGCTGGCTAAAATCAGACTGACTCACGTTCCGGCCAGCATCTCTATTTATAGGGGCGGCAGAAACTTCCAGGAATATAACCACTCGTGTCATAGAGCGTAACGTTAATGGACCTCTCCATAAATTTTTAGAAGAATCCAGAGGGTTCCAAACTCGCCAACATGGTCGGCAATGACGCCAAAATGGTCGCTAGTCGCCAAATTGGACGCCAAAAATGATGCCAATTTGGCTCTATCGTCAAGATTTTGCCAAGTTCTCATTGAATTGTCATTATAACGTAAGGGGTGGCATTGCTCGTGAATAGTACAATTTTAACATAAAATAAATATAAATATAAAATAAATATATAGTAATATAAATTCATTAAAGATCCAAATACAAATTATTTACACTATTTACACAAAATTCGTAACAATATTCTATAAGTCTAAAAATAAAAAATTTGAAAGTTTTTAATTGTATATATCGTTATGATTTTAAAATACATTGGAATTATCTTAAAACATCCGAATCTAATTAAATATTCAAAGTAAAATTTATTAAAATAGTCAGACGTATTTAAAACTTTCCATTAAAGTTAAGAAAAAAACTACAGTGAATAAGCTTGGTCATTATAAAAAAATTTGATTTTGTTATTTTTCTCGCAATTTCTACTCAAGTAAACACAAATAATTAGATAAATGTCACGTTAAAGAATATTCTAGAATCAGAAATAATATTTATTCTCTCATTGAAAATATATTCAGAAAGTAAAAAATTAAGTATTTAAAAAAATTCTTTTTTCGAATTTAAGGATTAAAATACAAATTAATGATAACTGCACTACGAAACAAGGTAAAAATTATACCAACAGAAAACTTCTACCTAAAAGAAATTAGACAAGTATTACAAAAATCAGTAGCAACATAAAATTCCTTCTTTAGAAAAATAGAATTTAAGGAATAAGCTTTTGGATTATATCAATTAGTATAAAAAGTGATTAAAATATAAATCATTTGCCTCTTTATTTACTCTTGACACAAATCATGAAATCATCCATTTAATAGGGCAAATAATGTTTTTTAGATTTACTTTTTAACAACTAGGTCAGAAAAGATGACATCATAAATATAAATCCCAAAAAGGCAGCCAAATGTCAAAATCAATATTCTTGTACATTGCATGCATGAAATAAAAAAACATCGAGACTTCATATTATTTATACTAGATTTTTATATATCGGAAAAAATATAATGAATGCTCTTGTAAACTCTTCTGATTTTGTAAATAGATCTACGAGTAAATGTTTTTTAATAAAAAAATTAAGTTATAAGTTAAAACAATATTTCCGATATCGATGACTAAATACACAAGTTGATCAAATGTAAAAAAGATTGGAATTCGTCTAGAAGAAGATAATATTTCTGTTTTCAATGTCTCTCGTGATTTCTGCTTAAGACTGTGACGTTAAAACTGAATTCCAAGTACCTAACGTTCAGCGTTTATCATATTGCTTGTTTGGAAATGTTCACGTTTTTGAATTGCTATTTGCATCATCTCGTGATTCAAGTGTGTGAGCTTAGTGCTCATGAAAAACCGTTTGAAAAGCCTTTCATCCCTTATTTCCTTAAAAGTCTTTAGAGTAGAATAATGAGGGTTATTATATATTTTTAATCAAAATTGGGTTTCAAACACTAACAAAAAAGTTTGAAAATTTGATACAATTTATTTTGAGATATATTTTTCAGCTCTACTGGCACATGTTTATTAAGAAAAAAAAGGAATTTATTAAAATCTATCTTAGTTGTTATACATGTTTTTTAAAAATTAATCTAAGAAAGGTTTATTTTTAAATTTCTTTTGGAAATAAAACTAAGAGTAATTTTCACACACACACGCACACAAGTATTGTTATCTTAAGATATCCGACTATGCTAGGAACCGTGATTTTGCAAAAGCGTGTAAATGGATAATATTTATGATATTTAGTGTCATTTAAATTAGAAAATGTATATAAAATAAGTTTAAGAGTAGTATTACAATAAAAAATTATTTAAGTACAATATTTTGACAAAAAATGCACATAGAATGAGAAATTTTCAAAATATTCTCCTTTTGTGAAAATTGCTTCTATTACAATAATATTTTTCCTGTATATAACTCAGACCTCTGTACAGAGGCTCAACTAGAATTTTTGAAATATATAACTTAGAAGTGGGTTTATCCATGTTTTACGACAACAGAGGGGAGAAATTTTAAGAAAAAACGCTGATAATTATTTCAATGGGTTGTAACTCTGAAAATAATGTGAATTTTTCAAAAATCATAGTTGAGCCTCTATGCAGAGGTCTGAGCTATATACAGGCAAAATATTATTATAATAGAAGCATTTTTCACAAAAGGAGAACATTTTGAAAAAAGGTTATTCTAAGTTAATTGTTTGCCGAAATATTGTATTTAAATAATTTTTTTTGGCAAAATGTTCTTAAAAAATTTTATACATGTATTCTAATCTGTGACACTAAATATCATGAAAATTATCCATTTATGCGCTTTTTTAAAATCACGGTTCCGAACGTAGTCGGATACCTTAATGAATTTAGTGTTCAGCATGACGCAGCAGTTATACATAATCTAAAATAAATTAAAACATTAAAAAAAAAAAAAACGGAATAAAAATAATTTACCATAACTCATATAGAAATGAAATTGTAAAACAAAGATTTTTACTGTACGTGATAGTTAATTCATGATAAATAACTAAATCTACAGTTCTCAGATATGCTAAGTACCTTAAAACATCTCACTTTTCACAAGGAAATTATATCACATTATACAGGGACGCTTTAGGTCAAAGATTTGGGAGCGCAAAAAATTTTGAGAGGGGGAGGGTGCGAAAAAAAGAAAAATAATTAAAATTGCAGCGCACGTACCGCAGCTACGAAGCTCTCAAAACAAGATTCTAGATATTTAGAAATCTTCATGAAAAGAAGAAGCTAGCCCAAACATATCGGGGAAGAACAATTTGTGCAAGAGTGTCAACGTTTCAAAATGTATATGAAGGTGGAAAAATAACAACAAGACAAATCTCTTCCTACGTCAAGAAAAACAAGTTGGAAAGTAACTTCTCAAATTTAGAAGCCACATGGAGAATTTATTTGACTCATCACGTGACTAACTGTACAGGAAAGAGAAGCTTTTCTGCCCTTAAGATAGTAAAGATTAAAATGAGACCTACTATGGGGGAAAGGAAAAGGAAAAGTTTGATGTTGCTCTGCTCTCAAAATGATATTACAATGAAATTGATTGCAATGACGTCATGAACAATTTTGCAATGACCAAAGCTCCAAGAAAACCTTCCGTGGCCTGTGACGCTGTAAGGTAAAAAATGAACAAGAGAGTGGCCAACCATGCCACTATCATTTCCTTGCGGCTGCCAGTCTTTCAAACAGATGGTACATAGATGGCAGATAATGAAAAGACTCTCCAGAGAACAAAACCAAAGAAACGAAAAATTCGTCTAGAACCAAAACAGATGAGGTGAGAACAGAAGGAGGGGGATTCTCTGGAAATAGTGTGTTAGGGGCGTAAAAATTTGAAGTGCCTAGGTGCCGGGGAGGTTAAAAACGGTCCTGAACTTATAAGATAAAAATACCTTATAGGATAAACACAATAGTAATCGAAAGATTCTTTCATTTTAGGCTGCCTTCGAAAAATGTTCGAGAGCTTACACTAAACGTGGAGCATAGTTTCAAAGAAAAAAAAATGTCTCAATTTTCGTGAAAATTTGTCACATTATAATCCACGCATCTGTTTATTATGTTGCACATTTTAAATTTCAAAATGTTCCTTAAATAAATATTTTTCAATTCCTACTATTAGCTCACACTCTCTATGTATTTATTTTTATCTTGGTGGAATTATCATGGTCAATCGTTAATAAAATACATTTTAAAGCTCTCAATTGAGCTGAAATTTTATATACATGATTATTTTGGATGACAATACAATAATTTAATTATAATTAATAAAAATTAATTGATTAAAACTAATTATTTAAAGAATTACAAATACAGTCAAGTTGGCGACTTAGCGACCGTGTTGGCGATTTGTGTCAAAACTTGAAAAGGGTTTTTTCTTAAGTTTTAAAGCATTCAGTTGAACTGAAATTTTATAAACAAGATTGTTTTGGATGACAGTACGATACTTTAATGATAATTAATGATAATTAATAAGAATTAATTACCACTTAATGTTGTGATTCTGTCATATGTATATACATATTTATATTAATTGTAACTATTTAATAAAAAGTAGCTAAAATAAAAATTTTCTTTGCTGATCTAAGTAGGAATTGACTTTTAAAAAATTATTTTTATATTACTTGTTTCATTTTAACACGTAAAGGGATAGTTCATTTAGAATTATGGTACAGGAGAACAAATGCGAAACACATTTTACCCAGGAAAAAATTAATCAACTCAGGTAAGAATGAAGAGTATGATAAAATATGCAGTTCTCTAGAGGATAGTGAAACTAAAATATAATGTTAATGTTGGAGTATACTTTTATATCTGAAAAATATTCCTATTCTTTAACATTAAGCGAAGTCAACCTGAAAGGAATCGTATTGAATGATTAAGAAAAGTTTACATAAAAGACTTTCAATTCAGTTAAAAGAATTGCATTTCACTCAAAAATAGCAAAGACGTCAGAAGGATAGATTGTGCTATCATAATGTGAAACAGAAATTTGTGCAATCATCTCAACACTAATCTTAAAATCACGATATCAAGCATGAGACCTAGTTAAAAAATTTGTAAATAATAATTTCGTATTACTTCTGTCTCTTAAGACGCAAAACATGTCATAGTTAATAAGAATGGATTCGGTGAAGAGATATTACATTTTTCAAAAAACATATTTTAGAATAGTGAATAGAATTATGTGTGAAAATGTTTCTGAAATTCTTAAGACATGTTTTCGATATAAACTTTTAGTAATATAAAATAGTTACCAAAAATTTAAAGCCTTGCATTTAACGCTTAACTTTATTGTAAATTAAAATGTATAACTAGATGCAGTGGTTTTTGTTATTATTCATACCAGTTGCTAAACATCTAGAAAAATTATTTATTTTTACTATTGAAATTTCTCTACTACACCCTTTGAGAAAACGCGTCCGCTTCTTTGAAAATCATCCCTTTCATGATTTTCATACACAAATAGTTCCAGTTATGGTTATTTTTCAAATGTAAAAGTTTTATTTAAATGTTAATAGCAAGCTTCCTCTTAAATTGTTATTTTTTTTTATTTCGATGTAAAATTCAGCTTTGGGATTTTTAATGTTAACACGTTGTGAATATGAAAGCTTTTATTTAAAAATCTTCTTTTACGTGATTTGGGTTACTTGCGAGTATTATAAGAAGTTTTTATAGATGGGTTTTTAATGACTAATCTAAAAATGGTCTTTCCATTTTTATATCAGGGTGGATAGTGGTAATATGGCGAAAAAAAATCGTTATAAATCAGAACCTACCTAAGAGGAAAAGATATTCCATGGTATGGAGATCAGGAGAAAAATAATTTTAAAAAATCATTTCCACATTTATATAATATTTCCACAAGAAAACTGAAATTTCGAAAAAAGGTCGAAAAAGGCTTAATTTTGGTTAGATGATTTTAAATTCTAAATAATTAATTTTTTACTATTTACGCTCATCGACATTAAAATTTGCGCACCAGGAAAAGTCGTCAAAATGAAACGAAATTTTACATATGTAAGTACTACTTTGATATAAGTAAATGATTAGAATATCAAAGAAAAAGGATAATTTATTACAGGAAAAGTACAAATGAACGGAAGTTTTAGTACTCTGTTGACCCCCTTTAGCGCGAATGCACGGTGCGATACGAGTGGGCATTGAGGCAAGTGGGCATACAAGTTCCGTATGTTGTCCTGAGACATCTCGCGCTCACGTTCTACAATTGCAGTAAATACGCCTCTAGTTAGACCAAATTGGTAGGATGTCCAACTTACCGTCCCAAATAATCCTATATATGCTAGGTTGGTGACAAGTCCAAGAATCGAGCAGGCCAGGGAAGGGTGGTAATGAGGTGGAGACAGTCTTGTGACATCCTTGCTGTATGGTCGAGCATTGTTGAAAAATGACTCTTGGGAGCCTGCCAGTGAGTGGCAACACATGTGTCTGAATGATGTCATGGAAGTATTGATGGGCTGTCATTGTGCCATGGAATCAATATTAGGGGTGACCGTGTATCGTAAGCAATGTCACCCCATACCACCACACCAGCTTTGGAAGCCGTGTGTCGTTATAAAGGGAAGGCAGGATTGAGGCATTCACCACGAACACGATTGTCATCACTTTTCAAATTGAATCTAGATTCGTCGCTGAAAACGACCTGGTTCCATTCCATTGCAGTCCAATCCTCTTGTGCGCGACACCACTCCAAATGGAAGCGTCGATGGGTGGGCGTCAAGAGCAGAACACGTAATGGACGCTACGATCCCAAATGTCCTTCAGCCAGGCGCCTTGTGATGGTTCGGGAAGACACAGGGGCCCGTAGTGAAGGTGCTGCTTGTGTCTGGACAGTGGCCAATGAGGCAGTTGACTTTATGCATGCGTGTCGTATGACGTGATGGTCGTCACGACGATTGCTCTGTCACCATGTAAATGACGTCTCTTCTGTCCATTGATCTCCACATTTCCTCACAGTCAAATCAGAAGAGCCTACTTGATGAGCTACTCGTCAAGCTGACCATCCAGCTTCCATTATCCCGATGATACTTCCCCTCCTGAACTCTGACAGCTGCTCATATTGTCTTCGATGGTGGCGTAACGGCATGTCTACCTCAGCGTTTCCTTTGCAAAAGATTAATTACACTCAAACGAGCTCTGCTTACCTGTTTTATACCACTAAGGAGAACGTGTAATACTAGTGCTAATATATACGCAATGCGCAATCACGCTGCATTTCTAATCATTTGCATATCTGCCCAACATGTACTTTCAGGCCAAGTTTCATTACGATCCCACAATAATTTCTCAGTGCACAAATTTTCATAACAATGTGTGAGTGCAAAGACCAAAAAGAATGATTAATAGTTAGTAGCATTTTGTAGTGGGTAGTACAATGTACAGTGCGAAATTTCATTACCCATCTCTCTCTCTCACACAGCAACGTCGAATCAATCCGATCCCAACTTTTCCCCGTCTTTCACTATATCGTGCACAGCAATTTCGAAAGTAGGTTTTTCTTAAAAAATTTTATGCTTAAAGAAGCTGTTAAATGTACCTGATGGGTTTTTATATTTTGTAACTATTTAGTATGTGTCCTCTCATTGCAATAAATATTAAATGTACAAAAATGCCTGTGTTTCTTCAAAAAGAAAAAAATCTCAAATACTTAAACTTCATTCCACTTGGGGTAGTACTAGGCATAAAAATTAATTTTTTACTTCATTTTTCTCTTCTTACATATAACAGAGAACATTTTTTCCGAATAGGTAGGTTTTAAATTTCAAAAAAATTTTTAATCCCCTCTAGTATATACTTATATTGCTCTTTATAGAATATCAAAACTCTAAAGGGTTCATTATTATTTGGTTTAGAATTTCTTTTACGTGTAAGTGTTTATACTCTTTGAACAATAGTAGTAATTCACTGAGCATTTTTCAATGTCTCAAATCTGACTAGGAGGAAATACTTTTTGTAAAAGTGAATACTTGCGTAGTTCTTTATAGAAGCCAAATTTCATGACATAGAATTTCATGTGATTTTTTAATGTTATAAATACATGTAATGTAAAAATTATAGTTTAAAAAAAAAACGCCTTTAGAGTTAATTGAACTAAATAATAAAAAATAATTCTAAATATAAGAATTATTTTTTTACTTTTTAGTTCGATTAACTATAAAAGCGTGTAGTTTTTTTAGCTTTTTAAACTATCATTATTCATTGATGAATTAATGCGTCATTTTTTTTAGAATCTGGAATACCCATTGGCGTTTTTTCGCTTTAGGGCTGTGAATAAAATTAAGTTTATTAAACTTTATTTTATTTATGTAGATAGATATGTATATATGCATGTATTAGATAAAAATCAATGAAACAAAAACAATCACAAGGGAAATTTAATAAAATTTTTCTCAAGCCTTTTGAAAAACAAAATATTTATTGAATCTTTGGAAAATAATCTGATATTTTTCTTTGCATTGTCTCTTTTTAGAAGTTAATTGCTAACAAATTGTTCCCTTTTATTATTCATTTCACCATTGGAATGCGCATCTAAATAACTGAGTATACTTTTCGTGATGCTCCTCATTTTGGATGACGTGGGAACAGGAGACGCATTATCATTTCATTTTCGTCGTCGGAATCTGCATCAATGATATTTTTGAACAAACTCCAAGATCCCTTTGTTTGCCATAATTGAGGCTGTACACACATTATCCTCATGTACTGCAAGGAATTCTTCCGATGATACAGAAGGACAGTCCAATCTGGCTGGTGTTTTCCATATTTTGTTCATTTCTAGAAGGGAAATCTTCTCGTGTTAAGAAAAAACTAAATGCAAGTACTTAATAGTTTGTCAGGACCATTGTATTATTACGTGTTAACCGATATTTCGCCTTAAGCATTTTCGCGTTAAACATATTTCACAGTTGAATGAAAAAGTGGCGTACACAAAGGTGGGGTTTGATGATTCAAATCCATCCCATTGACCAACAGATTTTTAATTTTTAGCCTAAAGGTTACGTCTCTGTTCTTTCGTCTATGTTTTTTAAAAATATAGCACCTCCCATGAAAGTAGTATTTGTATACCATTGGTACGTAACAAAAAAGAAATAAATACCTGGTATTAAATCAGTTATACCAAATATGAATTCATGTAACATACTTTCGTAAAATAATCTAATATTATTTTAATTTATCATAACTATTCCAAGTACAGTCAGACCCCGATTTACCGAACCCCTATTTAATGAATTTTGTGATTTAACGAATTTTTCTCTTTCCCCGTTTAAAATGAAAGTAAAACCCCCTATTTAACGAATTATTTCAACAGTTAAAAAATTTTATGTTTGTACTAGAAGAAATTGGAATTTTTATTTCAAATCACATATGGTTTTTGTCCGGAACTAAAAAAATTTTCTTGTAAGGTGCAAATTTCGATGGGAAAGGGTGCAGACTATTATTGGGTTTAAAATTCACAAAGGGTACAAACGTCAGTTTTAAAGTGTGAATCAGAGTCTTCCTCTCCCCCGAAAGAAGTCTTGATTGGCTGCCCCCAAACTGACGTTTGCCCTTTGCGGCGGGCAAGGGAAAATTTAGGTGTAACCTATCAATAAATTTTTAATTGGACAGGAAGTTCCTTATCTTACTCCACTCTACGACGGATGGAATATTTTAAGACTTTAACGATTGTATAACACTTGATGACGGACTGTCTATCTGTGTAACTGAAGCTGAGGAAATTGTTGATTTGTTGAAACTAGGGATTGCAATGCCAGTATACCCCGATTTTGAGCCATTTGTTTAATTTTGTAATACCGGTATTCACAAGCTTAAATACCGGTTTTTCGGTATTTACTAGAATTGTGTGTGTGTGTTTAAAATTATCTCCACTATAAGTCCAGGGATCGCCAACCTAGTAAAATAGTATACGTTTTTGTTTTTGCTCCCTAAGGGCGAAATTAATTAGACTTTGAATATAAAGTTGTATCGTACAATCAAGAGAAGCGATAAAATATGTGAATTATCCAAGGAGGAGGGCCAAACATATTCAATTCATTGTTTGATTTTCGTATCTGTGAAAACAAGGTTATAGTTGTGAAGAAAATGCGTAATATTTCGATATTCTTTAAATTGTGGAGTTTGTTTTTCACATTGCATTTGCATATTGCATTCGTATTTACATATCATTATGATTTTATAAATGAAAATGAAGAAGAAAAGAAACTAACCAATTCAAATTTGATCAAGTTTATAGTAATTTTCTTAAAAAATTTTACCCACAAACCTATCCACATTCAGAAGAATTCGGTACAGTTCTTGAAGATGAGGATGACACTAATGTTGATAGTGAAAAGAAATTGTCTCTTGAACAAAAATTAGAATTAGCGATGACTAAAAAAATTTTAAAAAAAAAATACCCACGAAAAACAGCTATATCAAAACCTCCGACAGAGATTTACAGGGAAATACTGGAAAAAAAATATATCGATATTGCAAACAATACCACCAAAGCGTAGATACCCAAAAAAGCGTTTTTACGGTGGGAATTTTGCATAATTTCGTTCCCGGCTTAATGACAAAAAAATTGATGCATTTCTTTTTTTTAAAAACACATTTTAAAAATTTTTAATAGTACCACAGATGTAACGATATTTGCACTTTTTGTGATTTAAATAAATAAGATGTTCCTTTATTTTTTGTGGTTTTTTATAATACTGTTAAAATTTTAAAAAATTAAAATTAATTTTTTGATTTAAACCCCTCTAATAAAACTGGCAAAAAAACAAACAAAACCTGTTTTTTCTTTCCCTAAAATTTTACTACCGGTATTAAAACCAGTACCCCGGTATTAAAATCTAAAAAATACCGAATACCGGTATTGAACTTATGGTTCGATATTGCAATCCTTAGTTGAAACCAATGAAAAGCGAGTCTGATGCAAAAATTGATAATGAAACTCCTATCAAAACTGTTACATTTTCTATGTTTCACAATGCTTGGAAACAGTGAAAATATACCTTACGCAGCAGTAATTTTTTCTCTGCATTGTCGAAAAGGAACTATTTCGAGTCAGGAATTAAAAAGATTGTCAAACATCTATTAGTCAGTCTTTTAAAATTTCCAGTTTCCTGAGGGTAAAACACTAATAGTTTTTTTTAGGCGAAAAAAAAAGTTTTTAATTTATAATTAGGGATTTTTTTGGCAGCTGCTTTTAAAAATTTCCAAAGGAAAGTGCAAAAATTTGTACTTTGTTTGGACGCCGATATAACGAATAACCCCGAATCAACGACCAAAATATTCGGCCCCGATCGGTTCGTTAAATTGGGGTCCAACTGTATTTCAAGGAATAGTCGGTCAGTTATAGCTACCGTAAAAACCGGCGTATAACGTGCACTTTTAACACAAACAAGTAATATAAAAAAAAATTTTAAGTCAATTCCACATAGATCAACAAAAAAAATTTTTTATTTTAGCTACTTTTTTTAAATAGTTACAATTAATATAAAATTTTGTATATACTTTGGGACAGAATCACAACTTTAAAATGGTCATTTTTTTATTAATTATCATTAAAGCACATTGCCATCCAAAACAATCGTGTATATAAATTTCATTTCAACTGAATACTTTTAAAACGTGAGAAAAAACTTTTCGTTTTGACACAAGTCCCAAAAAAAAGATACCAACGTTGTTTTATTTGTAATTTTTAAAAATTTGTTTTAATCAATTAATTTTTATTAATTAATATTATATTATTGTTTTTATTAATATAAATTTCAGTTCAACCGAACACTTTAACACATGATAAAAATACCTTTCGTTTTAAAAACGTCAAAAAAGTCGCTAAGTCACCTGTGCCAACTGGTTGCAATTGTAATTTTTAAATAATTAGTTTTTAAACAATTAATTTTACTAATTTTTTTTTATATTATTTTGTATTGTCATCCAAAATAAACCTGTATATAAAATTTCAGCTCAACTGAGCGCTTTAAAATGTATTTTATTAACGATTGAAAATTCCACCTAGGTAAATAAATAAATATATAAATAAACATATAGAGATTGAGCTAATAGTAGGAATTGGAAAAATAAGATCAAAATTTATGGGTGCGCGTTATACGTCGGGTATAAAAATGGAAGCTTTAAAAATAAAAAAAAGATGAGCATAGAAGAAAATTAAGACAGATCGGAATACTGTTTATTTGAAAGAAATGACATTCTATATAAACTTAAAATGTTGTAGTTCTAGATGTAGACTATTTTTTTTTTCAAAAGCCTGGAATAATACCTCGAAAAAATGACTTCAAAACACAAGAGCATTGTACACATACATTTCAGGTTTCTTTTGTAGTAAAGGGGTGGATACGGCGAATATACCTAAAAACTAAAAACTGCAGCTTAGAAGTATAGGTGCGTGTTATACGCCGGATTTTACTGTAATTAAAAAATTAAAGGTCAGAATATAATATTGGAAATGGTAGATTTAGTCATGATATTAAAAGAACGCAATGCTTGTGAAAATGTAAATGCTAGAGGGTGTCCTTTATAGTTTGATAGAATTTAAACAGTTTTTTATCTCAAATATTTATTTCAAAATATGATAGGTAAATGGGGAAAACAAATCAACATATAAATTATTTATTATTAGAATCATATCTAATTTGAAATGCAACTACGAATGCTCTTAAATATTGCGCCATTAAATTACAATATAAAGATACAAAAGATATTATAGCTCCATGTTTTCATTAAAGATGGACATTTATTTTGAAATTTTAAGCGATAAACAGGATTAAAAAAAAAATTGGTCTTCTAGATGTCAAATGTGAATGCTAACGCTGCATTTCTCCGCTTTGCTTACAACAAGTTTCGACGAGGCCGCACAATTGTGATGGCCTATTTTAATAATTTACTGCTGTTTGCATGATTTATTATTTGAAAGCGGAAGTTGCGCAGTCTTCGGACGTGTGTGTGTGTCTATTTTCCAGACCTTATCCTATCTTTGAGGTCAAGTCACTAGTCAAGGGTAACTGGGACTCTCCAAGCGAAGGGAGTAAACATCGGGCCAAAAGTGTTCTTTCACTTTGATTTTTTACAAAAAGAATAGAATTGAGGCTTGATACTTCTCATACTTATTTTTATGATTGTACTTCAGATAATAGCTTTGAGAATTAGTGCTAATAGTTTAAAATACAAATTGGATTCGTGTATTCTTCATATAAAACATAATTTAGTTTTTGAATTCTTGAAATTGTTCTCACAATGATTCTATTATGAGAGGAATATCCAAAGTTTAGATAGTCAAAAATAAAATTATCCTTAAAAAGGTAACGGAAAATTTTTTTTTGAAAATATTTATTGGAAATATATATTAAAGTTCTTAATAAATATACATTTTAATTACATAAGTGCTTATGAGAATTGTTAATTAAGGTATCCGACTACCCTAAAATCATGATTTTTTTCAAAAATTGACAATTTTTGTATGATTTTATTTATAGATCATCTTATTAGCTTAATAAAAATACCAAGTGTTTTATTTCCCATTCGCTAGAACAAAAACCATAAGTGTTTTAGTAAAAGCAAATGCCATAACTTTACACAAGATGTTAAATTTTAAAATGCGTTTTACTCGAAATGTGTTTTTTTTTCGAAAAGCTCAAACGGGGACATCGGTTGCTCAAAAAGTTTTGAAAATAATTTGCTGAAACTTTTTGTGCATGTTCTGTATAACAGCAGAAGTATTTTGAAGTTTAGATTTATCAATCACTGTGTTTTATTTCAAAATTTACAGTCCTTTATGTGAATATAATCACTGTTTTCTTAAGCAATTTCATATAATCACTAAGATAAAGTGCTCTAGTTTTTGCAAAACTTAAAATATCTCTTATCCTGAAGATCATTTTAAACATGAATAACAAAGTAACGCATCAAAATTGAAAAATTAAGAATTTTTTCATAAAACTTTTGTACAAAACGGGCGGCGTTTATATAATTTTTTGTACATTTTCACCAGTTTTTTCCCATTTTAATAATAATAATTTTTTTTCTGGTTTCAATTTTAGGATTTTTTCCTTAAAATATACTAAATAAATCTAAAAATCACAAAAAGATCTCCATATCTCCGTTTTTTCAAAAAAAAGTTGTCGTAAGTAGTCGGATACCTATACGTAAAAATTATTAAGAAATGATTTCCTTATTAAAATGTGCTATAATAAGAAGCATTGTTTTTTCTAAAAGACGTGCAGGCTTAAATGTTAAAATTCTTGAGAGTTGAATGAAATACTAAGAAAGAGTGAGTGTTTATTAACATCGCACTATAAAGCGAGGACTATTGGGACGGTCCTCGTAATTTTGAACCATGATCAAAAACGATGATGACACCTGAGCCGGCACACCTCTCCCCGAACTTCCACAGCATGCCAACAGAAGGACAGTGATAGTTGCCAGATTTAACGTGTCTTATGGGCGGGTCTTCAACGGCACTAGGCTCGAACTCATGAAACGCTGGCCAGAAGTTTGTGCCCGTAATAACTAGGTTATCTCGGCTTCTTATTTTCTCTAAGAGAGATACAGTCGAACCTCTATATAACGAACCTCTATATTGCGAATGTTTCTATATAGCGAACTTTTTCCTGGAACCTTGAACATTTCACGATTTCCTTCGTAAAATAACCTCTCGATAGCGAAGTGCATTTTCTATATAACGAACTTTTTCTTTTGTGACTCAATTTTTTTCTCCCTATTTTAAAGTATTTCTGAACATTTCAAGTTATTCTCTCTTTAATACATTTTATGTGGTGGTCATAAATCTTGAACTGGTTTTATTGGATCCTAACTTGCCGAGAGCAATAGAGTTCTGGACATTTCCTCGAAGAAGTGCAACCTTTAACCCCCATTGTCCAGTTCTCTAGAAACAGCTTCGATATCTTCTTTTACCCTCAGTGGAGTTGTCCCGTGTCCTCGTGTTATAATTATAAAATAATGTAAGTTTAATATTACTTGTATGTTTTAAATTATAAAATGTCCTTATATAAAATTCATTAATTTTAGTATAAAATTATTTTCTTAATATTGAAAATACAGTGAGACATTCGACATTGTTTTTTCTTGTTTTCCTTGCAGTTTTTCTTTCTTTCTTTCGTTTTTTTTTTGATGGGTAAGATATATAAAAAAAAATGTATTAATTTTAAAAAAAAGGTGTGATTAATTACTTTTTTTAATATATAGTGTTTATGAATTTGAAATTTGTTTATGCGGCTTATGAATTATATTAAAAGATGAACCTCTATAAAACGAATTTTTCATATTAACGGACTTTTTTTCGGGATCTAGCGACTTCGTTATGTAGAGGTCCGACTGTATCTAAAAGTTTAAATATTAAAACTCTTGAGTAATATGTGTAAGTGAAAAAGATTGGAGGGAAAGGGGCAGCTTTTTTGCAACAATTTATTACTTTTTTTAAATTTACGATATTGAATTGACTTTTGAAAAAAAAATGTCTAAACTATACGATTATAGTTTCATTTTACTATTTCAAAAATTATTGTACAAATATATGTATACATATACACAATTGGTTGAAAAACATATGATTTGAAACCAAAATTTTTCTATTATTTACTTTACAACACTCAAATCTCAAAGGTTAGTTTTATTTATTTTGTTCAAATAATAACTTGCTTAATTTTTGTGTTATGAGGAGGTATATTTTCTATTAATAAAAATTAATTGCGTTTTTTTTTTTTTTCACCAACAACCCACAAAAAAAGAAAGGCTTCTTAAACTTTGAGCATTTGTTGTATAATTATCTTTATAAGATAAGCGTAAATATCAATTTGTGTGCCATTTGGGTTATCCCAGTTCAATTTTACTTATGAAATAAATAATCATATAATACAACAAACGAGATTCTTAATTATCTGTTCAGTTTCACACTTAAGAAAATTTTAAAGCGCTATATATATCCATCTTTCCACTCCATTAAAAACTTATCTGAAATTGTCTACCTCTAAGCACCAAGGAATAAAAATACTTTAATAAAAAATTCTATCGATAACGTGGAAAAGTTCTTTTTTTTAAAATGATTTTGTGCACGCAAAGTTAGTTGTTTTAACGTTACAAATATTTGTATTCAAGCATTTCAAAGTACTTATAACAACACGGAAATATTTTAATTAAAATCGATGCGAAGTAGAAAATAATATACGTATTTTTAATAATTTTTCAAGTTTAATTCTTTAGTTTCAGTTTCAGAGGGGAAAAAAGATCTTATTAATATATTTTTCATTTTAAAAAATAGTTTCATTTGGAAGAATAAGTATTGTAAATATAAGGTTTTTGAAAACAATTGTACATAATTTAATTAAATTTGCTGTTGTTGCTTATGCCACCTGATCGGCAGTAACATCAGATCAAGGTCCACGAAATTCATCGGATTTGAGGGAAAACACCCTGAGGGGGGTCAGGAGCCTCCCACTTCTCTTCCCCTTCCACCAACCTCACGAGAAGACTTGCGGTTCGACGGCTATTTAGAGTACCCCCCTGTCGCCAAGGCACTATACATTTACAAACATTCTTGCCTTCTGCGGGATTCGAACCCAGGCCCTACTGCACCGCAGTCAGCGTAGCTAACCACTTCCCGGATGGGCAGCTAATTAAATTTAATAATAATTATTATACAGACTATTGTTTTCAATTTAAATAATCAAATAATATAATCATAGTAAGTCTAATAATAAGAAAAACAGCGTCCTCAGTATGAGAACAATATTATTATCTAATAGTAAATTATCATTAAATCTCACATTTTTACTAAATTGTTTTTAAAAAGTTTACAGCTGGGAAATATCCTATTTTTTACTTATTTTTAAACCAAAATACATTTAAAATATATTGTAGAGCAGAAAACTCGAGAAAGTGTATTCATGATGCATATAATAAAAAGTACATATTAAGAGTTAATATTTTGCTCTCAAAATTCAATAAACATTTCGAATATAAGATATATGCGAAAAAAATATTTTTTAAAAGAAATAAGGCTAAGAATCAGTGACGGATTTAGTGTCGCCTTAGGACCGCGAGGCGTGGATTTAAGGCAGCAAATTTTTCGGGAAGCCAAAATTTTCGAGGCGGCAAAAATTAGAAATCGATTTTGCTTTTTATCATTTGTGAGACCAGCGGCGTAATCCCCCCCCCCGCTACCCTGCATCGCGGGGGGGACCAAGATTCAAGGGGGCTCAAAGCGTATGTTACCTTATGGTTTTACAATCCTTTATAAGATCCGGTGGGGCCCTAATATTCTCCGGTACGCCACTGTGTAAGACCAGACCGAATTTTAATGCTTCTTTCCTTCCTTTGACAACCTTAAGATGTCAATATTAAAAGGGTAAAATTATTTTTTAAGATAATTAATCGTGTAAGTGGTAAAATTTAAAATATGCCGCAAATGGGCACTAAAAATTTTGTGTTCGTTAATTATAGCATTTATCTCTATCAACGTTAGATTTTTCATAAATTTTTCTTAAAAAATCTGAGTGTATCGTTTGTTTGCTCATCATTATAACACGAAATATTAATTCGCCATATTTAATTATACATTTGTCTGGTTACTCAAAAACTTTATTATTTTTTTCAATCTCGAATAAAAATTTTATAGTTTTGCGTAATGTGAGACGTAATTCATGCCTAAATTCAATACCTAAATTTAATTCGAATCAATTAGAACTATTCGTATTATTATTATGTATAAGGGTATCAAGCTAGCTTTCGCCTAGGGAGCCGTCGAACCTAAATCAATCTCTGCTAAGAATTAGAAATCTGTAATTAACTCTTTCATTTTTTGTTACAAGTTCAAATTTGGAATTTATTTCTAGAATAAAACATCTGATTACATGAGCACTGTGTATTCCAACGTACATTTTAACTATTAATAAAAATGGTTTTAAAAAAATTAAAAAAACATGAAATATGTTTATTTTAGAAATTTTGCATTGCATCTTGTGTATTTCTCTTAAGAATACGGCGAGATGCGTTTCGAGAATGGGGCAAACTGACATGTGGGCGTCTCGCAGTAGTTAAAAATAATTAGGGCAGAGGGAAGAAAGGCTTTACTAGGAACTCAACCACACATTCACTGTTCTTCCATATAAATAAACATGCGCATCTAATAGTTTAATGAGTAAGCATTGCAAGGATACTAAGAACTTCGAAAGCCATTTGTCTTGAATCTGTTAACACGTTAGTTACTTTTAAAACGTGTTTCATTAAAACCTAGTAACAGATGTAAGTAGGAATGGCCTTATACAGAATAGTTTAAAGTACAGAGATAATTTTTAAAAGTTATTTTACTGTTACTTTATATTTCTTTTCGGTTCGCCCTAGGCTTAAGTTAATTTTATTCCCTTATATGTAATAATAATACAAATAGTAATAATGGATTCAAATTAAATTAATATATTGTGAATTTAGGCATGAATTAATTATATATGTATATATTTGGTATAACAACTAAACATACAATATAGAATAAATTACTTTTAATTAAGAAATAAATCATACCTACCTAATTAATCATATAGTTTATTTGTGTCCTACTTTCATCAGTGCGAAAGAATTAATATTTTGTGTTTTAATGATGAGCAAACAAACGCTACATTTAGATTTTTTAAGAAAAATTTATGAAAAATCTAACGTTAATACATAAATACTATACAGTAGAACCTGTTTTTGTGCGGTCTTTTTTTTATGCGATTTTATTTTTGTGCGACTGCATAAAAAAAAAAAAATTCCGCAGTATTTCGACGAATTGGCTTGTTATATGTAAGAATTCATAAAATTTTCGAATATTTTTTTGTGCGGTTTTTATTAACCGCACAAAAACAGGTTCAACTGTATTTAACGAAATTTTTTTTAGTACCTATTTGTTCGATATTATAAATTTTACTACTTACACGATTAATTATTTTAAAAGATAATTCTACCCTTTTAATACTGACATCTTGAGGTTGTGAAGGCAAGAAAATAAACATTAAAATTCGGTCTTACATTTGATAAAAAAAAAAACCGATTTCAAAATTTTGCCACCTCAAAAATTTTAGCACCCTTAAAAATTTGCCATCATAGGCCCGGCCCACGTGGGCCTAAGCCTAAATCCGTCTCTGATCCTCAACAGTTTTGACAGCAGTAGGTATTTTAGCGTTGTAATTATTAAAATGGTGCATTTTTGTATTAACTTTTAACCTTTTCAACTATTTTTTAACCATTTTTCTCATATGTATGCATTCATCTTGGCGGGCTTCTATGAATAGAACATATCCATAGTTAATACCTTCAGGTCAATAGGGATTTGTACACTCTTCCTTTCCTTCTGGATTTCAGTAGAAACATTTTTGAAGTGTTTGCAAAGAACAACTACAAAAAACTTCTAGTTTGTTAAAGACTTTTTAGTCTTTATAATCTCTCTGTTTGTAGGACACTACTTCTGTTCGTGAAGTTTTTGAAAAGTACTGACTTTTAACTTAATTTGAGTTTAAAAACTTTTAAAAACGAACTTTAACTTTTTAAACGAACGTTTTAACTTTTAAAATGAATTATATTATACGGTTCCGCACTTTGCTCCTAGTGAATTTTGCTGAGCTCTTTGCTGTTACGGATTAATTCAAAAGCTTTTACGTTATGTGTATGGAATTTTTTTCAATTCCTAAAAACTTTTTATTTTATTTTTCATCTCAGAGCAAACTTCATTTCTTTGTTATTTTTCAATTCCTAGTATTAGTTTACACTCTCACTATATATATATATTCCATTTTATAATTTTTAATCGCGGTTACTCTTATGTCCTTCATTGTGTGATTTTCCGACTGTCTATGTGTTTTTCGAATGTGTTTGTTTTGATGTTATCTCTTGTTTGTAGAGAATAAGCCTATATATATATATATATATATAATTTGCTCAAATTTTCAATCGTTAGTAAAATACTTTCTAATCATCTACTCAAGTTCAAATGAATTTTTCAAACTTGTAGTGGATGACACTTGATATTGATACAGTTATTTCAAATATTAATTCATTAATTAAAAAAATTCATTAATTAAATTTAATTAATGAATAAATAGTAGCAAACATAAATTTTTGTCCAACACCGTTTATAAAAAGGAAAATAACTCGTGGTGTCCCTGTAGCGCAATCGACAGCGTGTTGGACTTCTAATACAAAGGTCGCGGGTTTGAACCCCACCTGGGATGTGATTTCTGGTAACAATTACCGTCTTGCAGAAAAACTATGAGAAGATCAGCATTTTATTATTATTATTATTATTATCTTGAAAAATCATTAAACCCAACACTGAGTGAATTCTTTAATTTAACTCTATCATATAGATCCCAAACCATTTTTAACTTCAGTAGATAGTTCCTACATTAGAGTGAAATGGGGTACCTTTTTCCTCCAAAATCCAGACAAAAAAGCAAAAGTTTGTGCACAAAAGAAGATATATGACCTATTAGTGTGGGAAAAATACAATCTTTCTCCTGTAACCTTAACTTTAAAATGTTTATATGTCCCACTCACTTTATATGTCCCACTCCACTTATAGGTAAGAAAACCAAACTCTCAAAGCCAATCTTCATTCTTGAGTAGCAAGCACTCACTGGGCAAAAATTCACTGTTTACTTCCAGACATTTTAAAACACGCTTATTCAAATTCCTAAGTCTCACGAGTGCACTTCCTTTGGAAAATCAGCTCTCATAACAATGAAGGAGTATTTTCTACATTATAATTTTCTATTGTAATTCACTTAAATGAATTTAAAATAATTTTATCGTTTTTCTTGTCTGAGACATTCGCATTTCAATAAGACTGTAAAAAATTGGTATTTATTATTATCTTTTCAATTTTTTCAATGTTTCTTTAAGTCTTTGTTTGCCACTATTACTCCCGAGTCGTGCTACGCGGGCCATATGTTGGCCACCCCTGCTCTAGATAATAAAAATTATAAAATATTTCGCCCATTATTTTTTCTCTAGAAATTCGAAGAAATTTCTAACATTCAAAGTGTTTCATGAATTTTGGCAATATATACATATAATATGGAAATTGATTTATATAAATGAGACTTTTTTTAATAACGCGCGGTAAACGATTTTTATATACCTGTATTTTGTATTACAACCATTAAAGTTATATAAAGTATAAATAAGGATTTAGCATCGTTTTATTCTTCATATGTTCATTTACTTGTTGCTTGTACTCAGAGTAATCACAAAGTACTTGTACATACCACAATTGCAAAACAAACAATTATTAAATTGTTAAGGAATAAAAACATCAATTAATTATTCAGTTTCGTAATAACATCTTATGGAGGGTTCAAGTATTTAAATAACGCAAGATGCTTTAAAATTCCTTTGAAGAAGTTAAAAATTTTGCTCACATTTGTCGCCCGAGAACAAACTGGGTGAAAATTCGACTAGTTTGCAATCTTATACTGTATGAGTGAAAATTGACACTTAAAGAAATGAGTGACAAAACAGGGCAATGTTAAGGAAAGTTGCAACTTTTTCTCTGAAAAAGGTTACGACTGTTAAGGCCGCCTTTACCATTTGTATTTTTTGTTAATTTGGCGAGCGCCAAGGCTCATTTGGGTTGTCAGAAATCATTTGGCGTAAAACGTCAGTTCTAAGTTCAGGCTGCAAGCCTAACAGACCTTCGATCTCAATTCATTAAAATTTTCAAAGATAATACAGTCCAGAGTTTTATTGAATTAAATTTATTCTTGCCTCTCCAACAACTTCAAAAAATTATAGCAAGGTAGATGCCTCGAACTTTGAATGCAAAGGTGGCAGGAACAGAAATTTGTCAAAGATATTTAAATCACTGAGAAGTGAAAGAAAATGCATTTTCGAGACGAATTTTAACTTGTGATGAAATTGGGGCATCATAATGATCTTACAGACAGATAATACAGTTTGGAATGACGCATAAAAATTGTGATAGCCCAAATCAAAGTTGTTTGCTGGAAAAAAGCTCTTGCTACTGTTATTTTGGAATTCACAAGATATTGTGTACATCCCAATTTTCTCCTTGAACGATTACATGAATGCAATATTTATTTAAGAAAACTTGAGGAATGTTGAAGCAGTATATCGATTTATAAGAGATCCATTGCCATCCGTAATGTTCTCACCCTTCAGAATAACTCAAGACCTCACCCAGCCAGTGTAACAAAAGAATTAAAAGAACATTACCGCACACAACATATTCCTTAATATCCAAATTTAGCAAAACTACTATGTGTTTGTACTTTCGACTTCTTAAAGAAATGTTAAGAACAGAAATAAGTTTCTTTAAAGAGGAAATATAATTTGGGCATCACACACGGCAGACTTTAAAGAATTTAAAAAACCCTCTTAATCCATTAAGAAAATGTGCAAATCTCTAAGAAAGAGATATAGGAAAATAATAATTATGTAAATATAATATTGGTAAAAAACGTTTCAGAAAAGATCCAAGGTCTCATTTCCAAGGTCTCATTTGTATTTGATCCGCCTTATTATACGTGTATATATATACGTATATACTGGGGTTCAAAATTACGGTCGCAAACGCATTTTTCGTAATAATTCAGACATAACACCAGCGAAACTATAAAATTCGTAGTTTATATGTTTTGAAGTACACATAGCACAATGTTAACCTCAAATTTGGAATAAATATTATGTTCAATGCTTCTTCTTTTGTAGCTCAACGTAGAAATTGATCGTTTAAGCACTTAGAATTTTTGCCAGCAGTTTTGTAAAAATTGTTTATTTGTATAAATTATAAACCCACAAATTTTTGCCTACTTGCAGTAAAAATGAATTCTCATAACAGTTTAGAGCAATGATCCGCAACCCCCGTTCCGTGGACCAAATGGTGCTGGGCCACCTAAAGAACATTGAACTATTTCCATTTTATTTAAAGTGGTGCATTTCTCTCGGATTTGCGCAACTTTCCACGGAAATCACTTTATATTCCACGTTAAATCCCTTTTATTCATTTTTGGTGCAACTATATTTTATTCTGAAGGCATATTTAAATGTAATTAAATTAAAATTGTTAAATCAAAACAATCTAAAATATAAACAATCAACGTGTCCCACCCTCAGTGGGCCGCGATAGAATTATCAAACGTTGACCGATCCACAGCGATGAAAAGTTGCGGAGCACTGGTTTAGAAGATTCATTAAGATTACAAAGAGAACGACACCTGAGGTGGCATCCCACTCTTCAAACTTCCACACCACGCCAGCATGATGAATTTCAGCTGCGATAAATTTAACGTGCATCAGCCCCTCTACACGGCAGGTCTTCTGTGGCCCCAGGACTCGAACTCTCGACTCGGCAATACTGACCGCGAGTTCAAGACCGTAAACATACCACTCACACTTCGTTTTTGAGAGCATAATAAATTTGGCAGTACCTTTCGGAGAAAGGTTCGTCCTTCTGTCTTTTAAGGAAGTCTGTTAAAAGACATGGCCCAATTTAGATGTATGAATTTTATCTCCCGACCACCACACTTATGAAGAACTTTTCTTGGTGGTTTTTTTGAGCATGTGGCCAGCACGTGACTGTTGTGCATATTAACCATTTCCCAATTTTGCCCGAACGCCCCTCTGACACTTCCCTGATTTGCCCGAGTGGTGCTCGGACAACACTTTTTTCTGCTCTAATCCTCTGATTTGCCCGTATTTTTGCTCGTTTAGTGTGCAATTTTTCCAACAGATGTCTCTAATAGTCGAGTAAAGTTAGGATTACAAAAAGATGTTTTAAACGGTTTCAAAGTAAAGTTTTTTCTGCATTCTTTTAGACTAGACAAGGTGGGAATTTTCTTTGTACTAGATCGGTGTACTGCAAGCTACAAACACTATTTCTTTTAAATTTGGAGCTAAAAATTGAAGAAAAATGAGTGATTATGAGAGACTTATAACAGAAAATAATTTAAATATTGACTCAGATAGTGAGTATGAAATTTTTGTAAATGATTCAGGAAATAATTAAAGCTTGTTATCGGACTTCTCTTGTGGTGTAGATAGAAAGGATCAGCATCTCACAAATTACTCAATAACAAAAAAAAAAGGGGGGGGGGCAAGAAATAATACAAAAATATATTCTTCCCTCTTTTAGTTACATCAATGTTGGTAGGTTTTTTTTTTTTTTTTTTATCAGAAACTGTGTAAAGGTCACCCCACGGCATCCATTAATGTGGAAGAGTTGGAAGGAAGATTAGCCATATTCAAAATAACCTCAATTTGTTCTCAGATAAGAATAACAACACAAATTCAATTAACCAAGTTTAAAGATGCACCCAAATAATAAATATGGAAAGCAATTACGAGGTAAGCGAGATACGAGGAGACTTTAAATAATCAGATCACTTACCTCTAGGACAGCGGTACTCAACCTTCTTTTCTGCCGAGCAGCAAACACAAGATAGTTGTTTCTTGCGGGCCGCAACTTGCGGATAGTGGAAAAAACACTCTATAAGACCAAAGCAATATTGGACAAAGCAAAAATTGATAAAACTATTAAAACTCATTTTTTTGGCTTTTATTTTAATATTATATTAACTTTTCGATCAAACATACATACAAAAATATTTAATATTTTGGTAATGATTAATTTCGCACTGAGCCACAGAAAGAAGAATATATTCAATAACTCTTAGTTTTGGAAGGAATCAAAGATGTTATTTATGTAGGGCTTTATTTATATGTTATGACAAATAATTATTGGAGCTCTACAGTTTTTATCGTGACTGCTATCGGAGTGTCCCCTTTCGTCTTACGTGTACATATGCGTATAATTGATTCTTTGATACCTTAGTTACCTTGTTTCGATCACAGCTTGGCTCTTCTCGCTTGAAAATTTGCTGACCCCTGGTTTAGAAAAATGAAATTAAAGTAAAATACTTCTCGTGTTAATACATTTATTTGAATAAAGCGTTGGGGCCATGCGGGAGAAGAGGAATTGAAAATAGGAAATGGTAATACCCTAATAACTAGAGCAAACACCTTGATTATGAATGCAAGCATAAAAATGTTCATGAATTAAGCCGTGAAGGTGCCATATGTCATTTTGTTGGATCGACATTGTCCATACCTATTGCACTTGGTCAGCCAAATACACAATGACTGACGCTAGTTATGGATGGTGCTGAATGTTTCACACGTGCTTGATAGGAGGAAGAACTAGGGATCTTGCGGGCTATGATAACATTTCGATATTATGCGGCGTTAGTTAAAGGAGGAGGGCAGAAGAGGCATGGAGATGAATGGCACCCTATAGGAAAATACCATCCCTTCCCCTCTGGAAAAGTGTTTAAAATGTTAGAAGAATCGGTTCAGTAATCATTCTGACATATATTTGTTGTCAAGGTGTTTGATAATAATTAGAGTGCTTCGGTGAGAGAAAATTGTTTCCCAGACAGTAATTCTTGATGTAGGTTTAACAGTTTTGCTCCGTACACTACTTGTTTTCTAAGTGTTCACTTGGCTTTTTTCTAACTATCGTATGGCTATCACTGGCCCTAAGACAGAAGTAGCTTTCAGCTGAGAACACATGTAATATATCCATTCTGTTTCTCTAATTTTTCTTAAGACCCTACATGAATAGGAGCTGATGTATGTTAAATCAATTGGATTTCAAAGTATTCATATTAGGGGAGTGTGTATATGGAAAATAAGATGCCAATCAGGATTCAAATGGACATTGAAATGACGAGAGACAAAACGAATGGACAGAAAGAGAGCAGAGAGAGAGAGCCAGAGAAAAGGAAACGACGTGATGAAAAAATACTCAAGACAAACTTTAGCCACTTGGCAACGACGCGCGTTTAAATTTTTAACTTAGAATCGTATTTGTGTAATTGTGTAGTCCCCTTTTTGTTGTTACTGTTAGAATAAACAGTTTTGTTCGTAAGCTCTTAGTCTTTACTGGCTAACGAAATAAACCCAATACAAACTAAATACACTCTATAACAACAAGAAAAAAAAACGACGCACCAAGAACGAGTTGTCTGATAGAGACAATAATTGGTGGGTTTGAAAGATTATGCATAGAATAGAAAATGATTAAAAATTCAGAAAAATTGAATGATTTATTTCAGAGTTACATAGTTACAAAGTAACGAACTTAATAAGGTGTTGACCCACCTCTAGCCTGGAGGCAAGCTGCCACACGATGGGACATAGAGTGATAAAGCATCCTGATGGTCCTGCGGTGTTTCTTGCCAAATTTGCTCCAATTGTCGGGTCAGGTCATCAACATTCCCTGATAGAAGCAGTGGCCTTCCCATCATATCCCAGACATGCTCAATTGGAGAGGGGTCTGGCTGGCCAAGGAAGTTTTTGGTAAGCTGTAAGACAGTTCATAGCAACACGTGTCATATGTGGTCTCGCATTATCTTGATGAAAAACAAGGACAGGGTACTGCAAAAGGAACGGTAGTAAAACAATTCTCAGAATGTCGTCGACGTACCGCTGTGCTGCAAGTTGCCTCTAATGACGACCAAAGGGATCCGGCTGTCAAATGAAATGGCGCCTCAGACCATAACATCTGGTTGAGGGCCTGTGTGGCAATCAATAATGAAGGCAGGATCGACACGCTGGCCTGGGTGTCTCTAGACACGTCTTCGATTATCGTCAGGACACAGTTGGAAGTGGGATTCGTCGCTAAACACTATATATCCCCAGTCAGCATGATTCAAATCTGATCGAGCCCAACACCACTCGACAGTGTGCAGGCATGAGTGGAAGGTGGCGTAGTGGTCCGTACGAGCCCAAATTTTGCTCTATCAGCCGTCTGTGGATGGTCATGTTGGACACTCATATGCGGATTGCACGTCTGATGGTTGATAACGATGAATCAGGCACTGTGACAGTTGGTCTGACAATTGATCTGTCCTCCCGATCGGCTGTGGCCCTAAGTCGACCTCTACCATCATGACGCTGAAATTTGCCTTTGCCCCCCCCCCCCCCATTCTTGCCAGCATCTTTTAATGGTCGCACCGCTTCGTCTCATATGACGAGCGATTCTCCAATTTGCCCAACCTGCCTCTTTCAATCCAATGATACGACCTTTTTCAAACTCTGACAGTTGCTCGTAATGAGCTCGAATCCTGCTGCGAGGCATTTTTTCAGTCATTGAAAGGTATCCTAAATCGCAGTACAATAGAAATTTTGACCATCAGATTGAGAATAGCTTCTTACATACACCTATTGAGTGCGCAGCTCCGATGCGCTGTAGCTTTCACTATTCATTCATTGGACACCAAATTTTAAACATTTGCATGTTCAGTACAAATGTCTTTGTATACGAAATTTCATTACAATCGGGCAACTCCTTCTTGGTGCGTCGTTATTTTTATTTATTTATTGTTATAGAATGTATAACAGTTGGGCGCTCTTGGCCTCAAATTAACTTTGGACAATAAATAACCCCTAAAAAGTGAAATATTTTCAAGCATTAAAAAAGAAAGACCGAACTAAGAAAACATTTGGATACACCGTTGTTTATATAAAAATAAAAGCAACGGATACGCTACATCAACAGAGCCATCAAATCAGTGAGTCCAATCCAGTTTATCTACTACTGTGAACAATTATATGTATGATGATTTGTCTACAAGAAATATATACTTGCGATAGCAAATTTGCTAAAAACACAGCCCCTTCTTCAACAGTTTAACTTCTTTATAAAATTATATATGACTATCCTTATAACAAATCTTCGCGAAAAAAAGTGAATCTTTTTTCTGGTTTTCCGAAACATTATGATCTACAAACACGCAAAGAAAAAAAGTTTAAAAGAACTAAATAAGACGAAACTAATTACTGTGTGTAGCATGTTGGTCCTTAACTGTAGCGGAAATGTGAAAGATTTAAACGACAAAATATTTGCAAATCTCGCTGACTTGAACACTTTAAGGCTACGCAGTACCCTTTTCAAAAAACTTTTTTGGAGACATTAACAGTAAAAATAGTTTATGTTTTAATATTCAGATTATATTATTAAGAGTTGATTCTGAAAGTAAAAAGTCAGTTTAACCAGCCATTGTTTTACAATTTTAAAAAATTAAGAATTTCTGAAGTTTTTTCAAATTTATATAAAATGCTCAATTTTTAAAAATTTTTAATCATTTTAAGTTATTTACGTTTCTTAGATTATTGAAAACAAAAGTTAGTATGAATTTGAAAATATATTCCCTTGTTGATTTTCAATAATTATTTTTCGAGAAAAACCTGGACAAAACACAAATTTTTTTAAAATAGTAACTTTAGCATTTTTTAAAAAGATATAACTAGAGATGTCATCCCTAAATATATACTAGCTTATATATAGAACGTACGTTTGGGAGTATGTACAAAAAATTTCAAGGTTCTATGATGCACAGAAAAAAATCCTTAGGGATTAGGAAACACTTATACCTTCAAAACTGAAATTCTGAGAAAAACGCATTTAATGTTTGTAAAGGCCTGAGACATAGCCATCCTGTGATGACCATGTCTTGCTGGTTCCGCGTAAGCTAGAGGTGTGGGATTATCAAAATGATGAGACATAATTCTTAATACAACTTTTATTAAGAGTAACTTATATTACTTAAATTCTAATTTGACAAATTTAATTAGAGTGAGAGTCAAGCCCAAATTAAATCACGTATTTAAGTCAGATCACGCAACTAGATCCTCTATCTCAATTATCCTAAATAATCCTGTTTATCTAATTACTTATATCCAATATTACCTTTTTCAGTTCTGGTTCCTTGACCTAGAGAATATTATCTATAAACTTTATATATGAAGATTCTTGATCCGCAAGGCAGCTAATTCTTGATCCTCAAGATTTCACACTAAGCTTTGTCACGCTATCGATCAGAATAATTCCACAATACTATCTTTGAGCATGCCGCGCTATATCTAAGCTTACCACGATATCCTTTTATAGTATATCTCATTTACATATTATGATCGTTTATCTTCTTGGTATTGGGTTGGAAAAGTTTTGCCATTAATCGTGGCCGTCAAAGAACATAGGAGTCATGTTAATCAGAAAGACGCGAGAGACGTCACAGGCCTAACACAAAAACTTATAATGCCTGTAAATCACTAAACTTTTAATATGTTACTTTCCAACGGATATTCTACATTAAAACACCATTTTAATTAAATACGACTAAAAATATTATTTTAATTCAAAATATATTTTTGTATAATATTGATAGCATTTGTTATGACTACAGCTTATTCAGCTTCATCTTAACCTAATATTTTCACAAAAATTTTGAAACATAAAGCATTTATGTACAAAATAATAATGATACTAACTTAAGCTAAAAATATAGCCAGGTTTGTTCATAAAATTTAACTTACTTCAGTTTTAAATCGGGCAGTTTAGGAAGTTTGAGTTCTTGTTGTCCGACTTTAAAGTACTAAAATATAGTGTTACAATATGGTTAGTATCATGTAGTTTTTTACATCAAAGAAATATTCAGTTTTATCTGCAATACTTGAATTTCGCATTCTTGTATTCGGAAATCTAATTGCAGAATCAGCTGAGGAGTGATTTTTAGATACATCATTTCCAACAGTATTCCATCTCTTTGAAATATTGTTTCTCACAGCAACTTGAGAATGTTTTGACCATGGGATTTTCTTAACAGAAAAAATTCATATGATAAAGCTTCTAAGTTATATAAACTATTTTTAAGGCAAAAATTGTCCTTGAAATCAATTTTAATTTATGAATTATGAGAATTCAAAAAACTGAAAACATAATCAAGCAGAAATTATTTTAGTAATGAAAATTTGAATTAATAACCATTTCACACTAAAAGAGTTGATTGTGCTCAAAAATATATTTAATTGATTCAATTCAAGAGTAGAAAAATGCTTTAAAATGTAACCAAAACCATAGCTCAAAAAACTGCAAATATATTAAAAGCTAATTTGTTAACAGATCTGAAATTTGTTGGCAAGCCTCTCAATGATATGAGCCAAAAAGAAAAAAAAAGGTAAATATGAAATTTATAGGGTACTGTGTAGCCTTAAAAAAATTCTTTTGCGGTGGATTTAACGGACAACGAAGAAAAAGATTTTTTTTTTTTCCGCTGAACCTGATAGCTATTCCAAGACGCAACGCCGCACTACGCAGACTGGACTTTTTCGGTCATCAACGAAAGATGTTGAACCTGAACTTTCACCCAACTTTCCCTTTTTTCGGCTGAGGGAAGCCACAACCCCAGAAATGATGACGATAGCTCGTTTCTGCTAAGAGAAATCCTCTTGACAATGCGTCCTTTTATAGGAAACGATAATTATTCTGTTCACTCCTTTTTCCGCGATGTGGAAATAAAAAATTTGTTTTTATCCCACACGTATCAGAAAAGCAAAAAATTATTTGTATAAAGCGATTACTCCAAGGTCCTGCAAAGACTTTCGTAATTACAAAATTGTAATATTATAAATTCTTTTAATCATTTTTTGCATTTTACTAATTCGCTTCTAAAATTATTTCAAATGGACAAAAATATATTAAAAAAATTATTCATATCTATTTTTGTAAATGCATGTTACGCATAAAAAATTCGGCTTTAATTACTATATATCAGTGGCGCACACAAGGTAGGGTCCTGGGGGTCTAGACATCCCCCCCCGAAAAAAACCTTGATTTTTTTTCGATTGATTATAATTCTAAGTATATAGTACGTAAAATTTAGTTAAGTATTTGTTATTAATGATTAATTTTATTAATTAATGCTAATTATTTATTTAATAATTAGTTTTTTACTGTGTTTTGTTCCCGAAAATCAATAAAATCTAAAGGAGCATGATACAAGATTGGTGAACTTTCAACCCCGGACCCCCTTCCCCCAACTTGAAAAATTCCTGTGTGCGCTACTGCTATATATCATATATAATCAGGAATGAATTAAAGCATGTTCACACCATTTCGGCAGAACTATTTCCCTATATTTTTGTCGAATTTAAAGAGCCCATTGTTAAAATAATGCTTGCAATCAAATAAGGAAAGGGTAAAGGTGCTTTTCTTTTAAGTTATTGAGGTTCAGTAATAATTCCTTTCAATGATATTCAGTAGCGCTCATGTGTGAGGTTTCGGGGCTCAAACACCCCATAGACCAGTAGGTTTTTTTAATTTTTAGCATAGAAACTACGCTTCGAAACTTTCATCTACGTTAGTCTTAGAATATAATTTCTCCTCTTTTAAAATAGGTCTGTGCACGCCACTGTTAGTATTGCAAAATGTAAATAATTCTATCATATTTTAACAAATATTAGTGACTTATGGGAACGGAATTGAGTATAGCCTAGCATCATTCTTAGAAATAAAAGCTGAGGTAACTTAATAAAAATAAAGCTTGCATCCTGAAGGACTTCTGATTGAAATTGAGTTATATTTTTTAGTAAACACACAGACGTACATATATGTACAAATTTTGAAAGAAAAAAAACATTGCATAGTAAGGGGCAAATTAATGTATGGAGGGGAAATCATAGTGTAATTTTCAATAAATTAAATAAAAAATGTCAAAACCAGAACTTGAGGTGATGGTTTTTATCAATCTATTCCAATTGCTCACACAATTCAAGTACCGTCTTACCATTTACGTCATCTCATATGTCAAATTTCTACCGAACGGATAGATTAAATGAAAAAGAATAAAAAATTATTTATTTAAGTTCTATCGATTTGCAGAAGGTTATAGAATGTTAAGCATATTATGAACAATGTTTGAAAATCTGGGTCATTCCGGAACTAGGAATCATGAAATACTGTATTGAGGTGTTAAATTACTCTTTTATAAACCTATATTTAATTACATAATATTTATTATTAATAGTCTTACAAATTACAATCATTTATACAAAATCAAAATCCACAGAAATTTCTTTTTTTGCTTTTGTGTATTGGTTTTTTCGTTAGTTAATTTATTAACCGCATCACTTTCAAGAACAAGCATTTTCAGAGATTTATGTAAAAGAATCAAATACATTAAATATCTTTGCATTGATATTCTCAGAAATAAAATTTAATTTTTGACGTTTTTAAAGCTTTTAAAAAGATTAGAGTGTTAAAAATTGAATACAGACATGCAGAATTTTATTATTCCCTCAGCATAGTAACTCAATATCTAAAATAGAGGTAGTGAAACTGGCAACTAAGATTGTTTGAGGGATAGAAGCCTTTTGTCAATTGTGTGATTTTGTTTTAGCTAAGGATATTTAAATTTTTATATAATTTCGATGAAAACTTCTTACCTACTAAAGTGTTCCCTTCTTTCATATTCTATGTTCCTAATTATACATTCTTTTATATTTTTTATTTCAACGGTGTAAAATTGACTGAGTCTATCAATTCACTATGTGGAACTTATGACTAACTCAAGAAATCGTCGTGTATGCCGCACCGACAGCGGTTTCATACCTAACTAGGCAGCCTAGTTAGGATACAGCTTATAAATCCTTCTGTATATATATCTTAAAATGCAGAAGTTAGATAACCGCGAAGACCAAATAAATAAGAAGGTTAAAAAGGTGGATCCATTTTACGATACTAAAAGATGGACACCACAAAGTTCTGAGAGAAGCACCCAAAGCTCCGGAATGTTAATGGTTGGACCAAATTTTAAAGTCGGAAAGAAAATTGGGTGTGGAAATTTCGGGGAGCTTAGACTTGGTGAGTGCTTGCCTTATTTACTTTTGAAATAGTTCGTACACAAAGAAATGGGTGAATGGTGTTTATACACTACCGCACCTATCATCGATTAAACATTTTATATGTTTAAATTGGGTATTAATTTAATTACAGCGCTTAAAATATGCATAAGCTTATAACTTTTATCAATCTTTTACACTGAACCAGTTTTATTTTGCTTGCTGTAATAAAAATACTGGTAAGCAGACATGCACAGGCATGTCTGCTTACATATAGAATGTGACATTAGCTATACATATCTTAAATATGTGTGTTCTTGTACAGCAGAAAGAATTCTGCATCAAAGTGTTTCATGGAGTTCTCAAAATATCTTATTTTATTGTGGTTTACACTTGTTAGTAAGCATTTCTTAGTTTCTATATTTGGTAACTGTACATTTCATTCATGTTATTTTGTTGATTATTAAATCAAAGATATGTTTGTATAAAGAACAAAAATTGTTTATAATTATTATATGCTAGATTGCTAATTATAGTTTATGCGAGACAGAGCTATTTATCAGCTTAATTTATTATGATGCAAGAATAGTTTGCAGGTTTCTCATTACTCAAGCTTCTTAAGACAATTGCATGAATATTCTAAGCTCTTCACTTAAATCCTATGAATAATTATGTTGTAGGGATATCTTGGATCATATTAATTCATGCTTGCATCAAACTTTGTTAAAATGATTAATCCTACTTTTAAATATTTAAGGTCAATTACAGCGGTTCAGCATTTGATAGTAGTGTGTGAATATAATTCAAACTTTTAAGAATAAACAGTTAAATTTTGATCATTTTTTTCCCATTTGCCTCTGGTTTTATCATGCTTGTGATCGATAAGGATATATAAAAGTGGAACTTGTTCTGCTCACTAATTGATTTTCTTGAACAGTTAAAACTTTTTCTTAACATTTTACATTAGAGTGAAAATGCAAGGTTGTTTCCTATTTACTGTCTTATTTATGTATCAATGTCTTTTTGAGAGCAAGTAATCTGTAAAATATTCTTGATAATATAATTAGCATCAAGAGTATTCACATCCTCTCAAGTTTTATTGTTTGATTAATTTAGCATTCATTGTTGTAAAATTTCTTTGGAACTTGCTTATTATCGCAACAATCGCCAACATTCAAGATATCCTGCCAAGTTGGTAATGCCAATTTAGAATGTGTCATATCCGCTAAATTGGCAATCATGTGCTTCGTTTCATATAATGTTGCCAATAGGTTGTGATAATACACAAGTACCATTTCTTTGTTACGTGTCAAATTTCTTTGCTTTGACACCTTTTACTTGCAACTTAATATCGAATATATATATTTGCTTGAATTAAATTGAATTTCTAATATAATTGTATCATTCATGAATTTCTTAATTATGACATTAATGCTTTTTATGTTTTCTTGCATAACATTTTTAATCAGAATATATTTACTATTTGTTGTATAAATATCTAAGAAATACTAAATCGCACATTTTTCCTCCTTTTAAATCTTATTTCTGGAGAATTAATATTTGGGTAATTAATAAAAATACAATAGACTTGCGAGTGATTGTTAAAGCAAACAAAGACAATTGGGGAAATTTATAACTGGATTTGAAGATGTTCAAAGTTTATTAAAATATTTTCCATTAATGAACTTGATATTGAAAATTGCAAATGGTTGAATATGTGCACACATGATTCATACTAGATAAAAAGTGCAGTGGTGATAAAAGTGTTTTTTAAGAGTATACTTATTAAAGATTCTTTTTTTCGACTATTGACAAAAGTTGGTCTTAAAAAGTGCAAATATATCAAGTTTAAACATTCATTTACAATTGTACCATTACTGCAAATAGAATAATAAATATTTTATTCTGTTATGAATAGTTGAAGTAAATTTTGTGAAGGGATGTATCTGGTCTTGGATCAAAATGTTTTCACTTGATGAATGCATATAGATGGCATTGATTTAGTTTTAGACAATGTTGATTTGTCAATACTTATGTTGGGGAAATTTTACAAGATGAACTACTCTTTTCCTTTGCACCTAAAATAAATGTACATTAAAACTTCATTTTAAATTTTTAAAAGTGTAGCATGTATGTAAAGATATAAATATAGCTATTTTCTTTTCATGCCATAAAAAAGGTTAATTTTTATTTATAAGGATACTAGTGAAGAATTTGCTTATTAATTATGTATGTTTCCTTTGATAAATTTGTTCATAGGTAAGTATTAGTGTAAATTGGATGGAATTACTCTCAAAAGATGGGTATAATGTATAATATAACTTATTATTTGATTATTTTTATGAAATTTGTATTTTAATTGCATATTGGTGTATTTTTTGTTTTTTTTTTTAATGCAGAAATATCCTTTTGAAGTTTTCATGTCTATCAAAAAATTGTATTTGCATATTAACCTTATGCCAGAGATAAATTACCAATTATTTTGAATTATGGTAACTTATTTGATACCATTGCAAGTATGGATTCTAAAATGTGTTCAGATTCACCTACAGGAGTGGAGAACTCTCTTGTTTTAGTTCAGGGGTCACATTATAATGAATATGTTAAATAAAAATAGTTGCAATTTTATTCAATTTATTTATTGGGGTAATTTCACATATGGTCTATAGCTGCAAACACATTTGATTTTAGAATCAGTTTAATGAAACAAATGTTACCCTATCATACATTTCTACATTTTTTTAAAAAAATCAGGAGTGAGATAGCTTGTTTAAATTCTCATCACAACCTGCAAGTTTGTTACCATCTATATTTACTTTTTTTTTATCTTCTCACAAGAAAAAGTTTGTTGACAAAAATATGTCGATCTAAATATGAAGAATGTTTTCCCAATCAATTTCTTAACAATGGAAAATTTCTCAGCAGACAAAGGTTTGAAAAAGTCAGTGTCATAGAATTGAGCATTTTTTTTCACATTATGATCTGACTTCAAGACAGTATGCTAGAGCTGTAGCTTCCCTCTGGTACTGCTTCAATATCAGTAGTAATGGATAACAGAACAAATTGAATTTGGGTTAAATTTTAAAATCCTGAAATCTTCTGGCCTCGTCCTCGGAACTTTCTTTTCATAATAGGGAAAAAGTAAAAAAGAATGCACATGAAAGAGAAATATCAGTTTAGAGTGTATTTTTTTATTGTCTTAGGCAGGCTGCATTTGGCCTGTGGGCCGCTAGTTACCCTCCCCTAATCTAAGGTCAGCAATGGCATGGTTAATGAACAAGTACTGAAAATCATTTTTGCTTTCAACTAATATTATATATTTCTTATTCCCTGTTCTTAATTTAAAAAAAAAAACAAAAAACTGCTAAATTCTGTTTTATTCTAATCAAATTATAAATAATTTAAAGCTACTTTTAAATTAAAAATCTAAATTTTTATAATATATTTTAGATAGTGGAGCATTTATACTTATAAAATGTTTTAGTGTCAGTTTTAGAAATACTTGTTTAGCTTTGCTTGTACACCTATCTCTACTAGCACTTCTTGTGTATATTTGTGTCAACCATTTTTTGTATTTTATTTATATGCAACAATTATTTTCTAATAGAAACATTTCTACTAACAGACATTATCTTAAAGTTTTATTCATCATTAATATAAGTTGGGAAAATCTAATTTTTTCTCTCATCTCTCCCAACTTTTTCATTTAGTTACATTTTTTAAATTCACGGAATCTTGCAAATTTATAAATGTTTAAAAAACTTTATATCAGATTTGAATAAAATTATTTACAGGTAATAAAACTCATTGTTACATTAGTTCAGAATTTGTTCAAAGTTAAAAAAGAAAACTATGGAAATTAAAAAAGAATACAAAACTTTAAAAGTATACAACTTTATCACAGTCAAAATTTTAATGGAGAGGGGCATTTGAAAGGTATTTTTGATTGTAAAATGTAGAGGAGATATTTGTTATTTTATGAATATTTAGTTGACTCCTTTATATTTTAGCTTGGACACAATGCTACATAGAACTTGAAACTTTTACTGTTAGCAGAACCTATTTAAAATTAATGTATTTTATGAATAGAAAATTTCTGAACTAATTTGAATACATTTTATAAGGAAAGCAAGTATAAATATAATTAGGTTTTTTTCTGAATTCCATATTTTAAAACTTAATTTTAATAAGTGTATTTTTCATTTATCCATTTAACTTTAACAATGAAATAGTCCATTTCAGCTACAGAATTATTCAAAATTCCATCTTTTATTTTATTGCGAAAATTACTCACATGAAATGAATATAGTGTTTTTGTTTTAATAAATGGTGTTTTCATTTTAATACATTTTTCCTTGTGGAACTGTAGCATATTTGATACAAATTACAAATCTATATCTTTATGGACATCTAATTATGCAATATTTTAGTATGAAACCAAAATGAAGGATATTTATGAGATATTAGTATATCCAAGATATAGCATAAATATTTCTATAGCAGTTGGGTTTCTTTATGCTTTTTGATGTTAAATAATAAGTAATTATTTATACAATTAGCTTAATACACCATTTTTCCCCAATTGTTCTCACCCAAGAGTACGATTGTAAGAGTTCAAAAGTCAGTATAAAATGAGTTAAAATTATCTTATATATTTATCAGCTCTAAGCATAAATAACACTTTTAAAAATACAATTTATTCAAATAAGAAAGGAAAATAAAAGTATATATATATCTTCAATTAGTGTGGAAATTGTTTCAGTTGTGAGATATAAACAATATGTAAATTCTATCACATTTGACTCTAAATGGTATTAAGCAGTACCTCATTGATTTTGTGAGGCAGTACTAAATAATGCAAAATAAGCACTTTATTGTTTCTGTGTGACATTTAATATCAGGGTCTATGAAATTTATAATTGTAGTTAGGGCAATGAAATGTTCACAGTGCCAGTTTGATTGGCAGTCTTATTTGACTTTCTTACTTTCACTTTTTTTCTGATGCAGAATGTCCCAAATTTATTTTAGTTTGTTTTCATTTTCTTTTTGAATATGTTGTAAAAATTTTAAAAATTAATCAAAAAAAAAAAATTGTTTACATTGTCAAAAAAAAAATCACCTTACTTTTTTTTCCATGGCTGTACAAATAGATTTTGGTAGCAAGCAGCCAGTCTTGGCTGATATTTACCTTTTTAAATAGTACCTTAGTAACTTTCAGCAAATGAAAAAATATTTTTATAAGAAAAAATTACAAACTCCATTTTGAATTCCCAGTTAAACAAAGTGTTTGTTTTATGAAAATTTTTAAAAATTAGTTGTGCACATTAAGGTAGAGGGGGAACTGAATTTTTCTCAATTTTTTAAAATTATTAAATATTTGCTTTTTGTAGAAAAGGTTAGTGATATTTACTGTGTGTGAGGTAATTTTTTTAGAAATGTATATTAAACAGTTTTATTACACAACACATGTACTTTGTTGTATATGTATACATGTACTAATTTTTCTGTTATATTCATACCACTTTGTGTCTTTTTTTTTTAATCTTTTTGGAGTGGCTTGGCTCTAGCTTTTAATCACGAAGTATTGCATCATCTAGTATTGTGCAGATAGAAACAAGTCAAAATACACCAATTTGGTATTGAAAATGAGTTGTAGGGTTATATTAGAAAAAGTACTTTATCTTTTAGTAACCTGTTTCTATATTTTTTTCTTAAATATATATATATGTTTCCGGCAAAGTATGAAATGCCATCATTGTATAGAATGCCAGACATTTTTAGGCAAAGTATGAAATAAGAGAATTATTTCATACTTTGCCAAGGCATTCTATAGAATGACTAAAGCTGTTTATGCAAAGTATGAAATAAGGTCATGATAAGGTTACTATATCAATGACATACATTTCTGAAAAAATACAAATGTTATTCGGACAAAATAATGAGAGTGCCATTAAAAAATTATTCAAAATACGTAAAGGAAAAAAAGTTGTACCAAACAAAATTTGTCTCTTTTATTAAGGAAAACAAAATTTTCAAATAAAAACTTAAAATTAATCTACTTATTGCAACATGGTAACATGAATGTCATTTTGAATTGCATTTCATTTACGCAAAGAACATTCTTATTTTGCTACTTTGTTTTACTCATACATTTGACGAATCTTTAGCCGCTTCCATTGAAATGAGCAATTGCAACTGACAGATAAGGAATTTCGTGGTCAGGAATATTTTTAAATCTAAGCAAGTTCTTAGGGCACAAAGTAAATTGTGATTTCGCATATACTTGTTTTAAAATTCCTTCAGAAGTTCCAAGTTGATAGAAACTGTTTTTCCCACTCGTTACAAGTGCCAATATATTGGCATTCAGAAAAAAATCATAAATTTCACAGCAGTGCCTTTTTAAAATAATTTTTCTGTCAAGGTTCTCGAAGTGGATGTACAGTTCAATATCATAACGTGTAACGTTTTTGTATTTGGTTGAAAGTTTCTTTCAGAATTCTATCACACGTCCTCTGTGTCCAATAGCCAAATGACATTCATGAAGTACTTAAAATAACTCAGAATCCGTGATGTACTACTGTATAGAAGTGTTTCCCAACCTTTTTACCCCTGTAGACCGGTCAAGGTTTGATAATTTTACCGTGGCCAACTGAGGGTGGGACGTTTATATTTTTAATTGTTTTGATTTAATAATTTAATTGTGTATTTAAACTTACCTTCAGAATAAAATTTAGTTACTCCAAAAAATGAATATAAAGGGATTTTATATGAAATATAAAGTGATTTCCATGGAAAGTCAAAGAAACACTAGAGAAATACACTGCATTAAATAAAATGAAAAGAATTTAATATTCCTTGAGTGACCCGATACCATTTGATCCATGGACTGGTGGTTGGGAACCATTCTGTATAGTACGGACGCCTTCTTTAACTGGTTACACAAGTTTACTTTTATATATTCACCACATCATAGCTATTCAGCAACCAATAAGTCCTGGGTTCCTTTTTAGTAGTCATTTTGGCTTTTTGTACATCAGTTATTAACTTCTTATATGTAGTTTCAGTTAAAAAAAAAACCCTTTCTTGCTGTTAAAACTAGAGTTTTGGGCAGCTCTTCATCGAATAGTTGTTTCATGCCAGTAGACCGGGGTCGAAAAGCTTTTAGCTGTTGCGTGTCAAAAATCAATGTACCAATAATGATTCAGCATGCCACACAGAATATTTTTGAAACAATTCTTTTTTCATGATAATGTATGCAGAGTTAGGTAATAGAGTTCAAATATATAGATTTACAGCTTTATCATACATTAATTTTGCATCAATTAAAAATATTTCTTAACATAAAAATAAACAGCATAACTATTTCTTCAAGAAAAATAAATAAAAACCTTGAAATAAGTATTTCCCCTGATTACAGTTAAAAAAAATTTTTTTAATGTGACCATAGTGCTGCTTTGCTCTACTTTCATATCGCAAAAAATGTGGTGTAATTTGTGACTTTTACTTCGACATGATTCTAAGCATTCAGTTGTTAAACAATTTCTTTGTGGACTCCAAATATTTTTCGTATGAGGAAAGATATTTTACTTAGACATGTAGAACTAAAAGCAGAATACATACGCAATTTTCTCTCTTCAAACAATTAAATATCTCCAGCTATGGCATTCAATAATTTATAAAAAAAGCTGTAAATTTACCTTTGAAAATTATCTTTCGAATTTTTTCGTAATTCCTTAATTTTTCATATTCTGGAGATGCTTGTCAAATAAGGTCTATTACAAATCTATAAAGTTCGTTCAAAAATTGACAAATTTTGAGTATTGCTGAGTGCCACTGATAATTGAACCGTGTGCCATAGGTTGCCTACCCCTGATGTAGACCAGGACTCCTTCTCCAACACTACAACCTGCTTCTCCATTTTCATGCAACACAGGAAAAAACCAATTTTTTGCTGAAAAAGTTTTAAGTAAAATTGAGTATTTTGACACTTTGGAACAAACCACCATGTGCAACTGACAAATTCTGAACCTAAAGCATGCGTTAGAAGTCTCGTGTCTAGCCACACAATATTTGAAATGAATCGGAGATGTATTTCATACTTTGCCGGTTTCTCATTAGGCGTTCTTAGAATGCCTTGGCAATGTGTAAAATAAGAATCATTTTATATATTGCTGGCTATAGTTTTAGGCATTCTATAGAATGCTGGATTTCATACCAGTAGTAGGTGTATGTTTAGTATGTTTTGACTGTTACATATTGGTATGAGAAATTAAAAAAAAATTATTTTTTTTTGATTTTTATTAATTTTAACATTCTACCGGTTGTCAAGCCGTAAGCTTTTAAGAATGAGAATTTTTTTTGAAAATTTTTTGTTTACAAAATTGTTTATTTCTAACTAAAAAAAATAGAAAAATTAATTATCCTTTCTCTGATAGAAGACAATGTTCAAATTCAGATAATTTGTTACATTAAAATTTTGACTTGACAATTAAAAAAAATTTAAGTACCAATTATTTTAAAAATTTGTATAATATGTAATTACCTTAATTTTGGACAGAATACTTTTTGAGAAACAAAAAATTTTTATTTTTGAATTTTTTAGTTAGTGTGAAATTAAAGATCATTTCGGTATTTTGATTCATAAAGTAAGCAAATTAATAAAATTGTGTTGCATGCATATCACCTTTTAAAGATTTCTTTCTGATAACAATCAATTTGTGAAATGACTTTTCATATTATATAAACTCGTAATTTATGCATTTCTTTATATTTACAAAAATTTATGTGATAATTTTCAATCTTTTAGGTAAGAACTTGTATAACAATGAACATGTTGCTATCAAACTGGTAAGTAATTTTAAACAATTTGAGTGAATTAAAAGATTATATTCAAATTTTAATTGCAAATTATACATTCTTGTGCATTAGTTCATAAAGATAACTGTTTATATATATGTGTTATCTTTTTAGTATAAATGAAACAGTGTCTTTAAGTAACTTATGAATTTGGTAGCTGAAAATCTTTGGAAAAAAAAAATTATTTAAAATGTATATTTAGTATGAAATATGTGGGAAAAAATTAAATTGTTTATATGAATTTTATTTAATTTTTACATTATGACAAATCTGGTTTATTCCAATGCAGTTATATAAAAAAATTAAAAAACTAAACATAAATATTTAACTTTTATTTTTCTTAATTATTGGGAATAATCATTTAATGTTTCAATTTGTATGGATTAAATAGAAAACATAATTTTTTACTGATGTTCTATTTACATTTATTACTTATTATTGTTGATTATAATTGTATTAATATTTCAATAGTGAATTAGCAAATTAATTCTTT
The DNA here is from genome assembly GCA_019973955.1 of Trichonephila inaurata madagascariensis. Taxonomy (NCBI): domain Eukaryota; kingdom Metazoa; phylum Arthropoda; class Arachnida; order Araneae; family Nephilidae; genus Trichonephila; species Trichonephila inaurata. Next base: position 394,770 of record BMAV01011462.1, on the reverse strand, counting down.
ATAGGTACCCTTTGCCTTTTAAACAATTTTCTTGTGATTCTTTTCAAAAGTTTCTTGTCTCCAAATTTGCTAATTCTCTGCATCCCTCTTTTTCCCCTTCCTTTTCTGAGTAATTATATTAACAAAATCAAATGGTTTTTAAGATTTAAATTAAGTAAAGGTATGATAATTTTTCAATTTGTGGTGATATACAAGATCCAATAAATTGACTGCATACATTATCCCAAAATTTCTCACAATTAAAAGATGTTTTCCATTGTAAATTAAATAAATAATCTTCTGTTACTGAAAATTCAAGGCCAATTAAAAAAATTATTTCAAAAGTTTTTCTTTGTTCTTTTTGTAGTTAACCACAAATTTCAAACAATCGGTTGTGTTTGTTTCTGAAAAAGTCTTTAATGTTTTAATTTCAAATTTTAATTCTTTTAGATATTATAATTTTTTCCATAAATTTTCTTTTATGTCGGAACATTAATTCATAGAAAGCTTTTTAAGAAACAAACTTCATAATTAGTATAGTGTTGTTTTCAGTCATTCTGGTGGAAAAAAATCTTATTTTTTAAAGAATAGAATTTTTAACTAGGAAGACTTCCAAATGTTAAAAAAGGCTCGGCATTAATGTTTGACTTCTCACTCTTGTTTATAAATCATGATATTTTTATACTGTTAATTTAATCAGCAAATTTTTCAGGTATATTTCATGTTTTATCTCCTATTATGTTTAATGGGCCCCCCCCCCCCCCCCCAAAAAATATTAAAATTTGGGAATGTATCTTGTTAAGAAAAGAAATAAGTAATGTAAGTTTGAATAAGTAATAATTAACAGGTGTATGAGTTATGTTGTTTATATTACCATGTACAGAATTTGCTGCATTAGTTCTGTGGATCATTTGCATATAATGTAATAAAGATAAATCATTTTCTGCAGACCTTTCACTTAATGTATAGAACAATAAAAAGAAGCTCCATTATAAAAATTTAGTCTTTTTGTTTCTTTTCAAATTGTTAGGTTAAAAATAAAAATGCATTGGACAGTTTCTGTGAAGAGTTTTTGATAAATATTTCAAATTTTAAATCATGAAAAAATATTTTTATTATGTATAAAAAAGAAAAATATTGCTTTAATTTTTATACTTTAATCTTTTAAAGTTATGTTATAATTTTTCTTTTTGGTTATGTATAGGAATCAATGAAGTCAAAAGCACCTCAGCTACATCTAGAATATAGGTTTTACAAATTACTTGGTAACCAAGGTTGGTATAAATTTAGATTTTATCTAACTTTTATTGAATTTTATAATTGATTACAAATTCATCAGATTTTAAGAAATTTCAGAAATGATTTCATGTTGGAACTTGGCTTTAGTAACAAATCTATCTGAACTTAATACTTGATTTTCATTTTAAAAAAATATTCTCAAATAGCTTTGAAGTACTCCTTTATTATACTTTTTGCTTATTGGCATTTTAAATTAAGGAATGAGTTGTATAATAATCATTTATTGCATGAAACATATATTTAGAAAAAAAGTTTTGTCATATCTTTTATTAAAATTTTTTGTTAATTTCAGATTTTTATCTGATTTATATGCTGTTTCCCTTAAAATAAGACACCTTTTAGGATGCCTATTGCTAAAATTTGTGAAGGTTAAAATTATTTGGTTAACAGGTGCCAAATAACCAACCAAGCATATGGGAGATTCTTTAACAAATAGTTCTGTGTGACTAATCAGAATCTTCAGTATTCAATATATTCTTTGTTATATGCAGATGATAGGCACTAGATGGAATAATAAATTTAAAGGGGATAATTTAATCTATAGAGTTAAGGTGAGTGCAAAAAAGAAAGAGCTATTCATTTAAGTACAAGGAGAAAGTTGTGGAAGATTCTTGAAATAAGAATCTTGCTGCAAGAGAAATAAAAAATCTTCTACAACAGGGGTGTTAAATTCAAAGACTAACTTGGGAAAAACCAACAAAATTTAACTTTAGGTAAGCCGCAACAAATATATATATATAAACATTAATATTTGTAAAAACGTAGTTTTATTTTGAATAATAAACATATAAAAACGAATAAGAAAAATTTAATGTGTTTTCATCCTGACTTTGACATCCCTTCTCTGCTACTATCTTTCCTATTTTGGGAGAAATTTTGTTTGCAGTGATTACTTTTGGAAACTGACCCAAGTTGAATGTTAATATTATTTTTAACAGGAGACTTATTTCCTTTCATAACTGAAAGTGACTGCTCATACTGATAAGTACTTTCAAACATGGTAATAATTTCATGAGCGAATTTTCAAGTACTTACAAATTTGGCTGTTAAATATTTGTAAAATTCAGGCACACTCACTTCAATGAATTTTGCTTTCAAATTTAAATTGCTCACCTCTATTTGCATATGGCGGGATACACAATCCATATTTATTGAGAAAATCGAAGAAAACAAATATTTTCTCCCAAAAAATTAAAATCTTCAAGTCTTGTTTCAAATTCAGTTCTAAGAACCAGAACTTAACCAAAATATATATATATATCAGTTTATTTAAGTACGGTATATCTTCAGTCATTTTGCTACTGTAACCAACATATCAATATTTTCTAATTTAATGTCAACTATATAATCATCATTACAGGAAAACATTGCTTATTGATTTCCTATTTTGATGTTCACTAGTACTTTTCTGTTTCAGTTTCGTAGAAGGCAGATTTAATTCAGTTGAATGACATAGATGATTTTTTTTAAAAAAATATCAGTCTGAGTTGTATTTTTTGCATTTCAGCATGTGATGATCCACTGATGTTTGTGTAGATAGTTTAGATAGACAAACCAGAATCATGAACCCAGTTGTCAAATGTCATTTTGATAATGGATAACATTGCCAATGCTCGCCGTTCTGGGCTTTCCCCTTGTATCATACTTGCTGGTTAATTGTATCAATTCACATTGTATCATTCACCAATTAAAAAAACAAAATCTTCTAAATTTTGATAGAATTACATTTTTTGTTTGTGATAGAATTACATTTTTACTACAAATAAGAATATACATAAAATTATTCATGTGGAATTGAACCGAAAACCATGTTATTTTTAACAGAACGAAAACCTGAACTGAAGATTTTTTTTTAGTTGAACTGGAACGAAAAAAAATCATAGTTTGAAGCCCTGGTTTTCACAAAATGGCAAAACAAAAATCATGATGAATCTGCAAGACTGTTTAGATTACTACACAAGCTGATTTATGTGGCATCATTTACATAAAGAAAACTCATGATTTTGCATGCTCTTATGGCTTTTTAGCCACCTGAATCAATGAGCTAATACAGAAGGAGTATGTACAGGATTTTTTTTATATACATGTGGGAAAATAAGAATATGTGATGATATTTTGGTTGATATAGTATGTAAATACTGGGAGGGGGGGATGCTAAGTTGCAACCAGTTTTTTCCTAATTCGGAAAACATGATCTATAGATGGATTATATTTACAATAGAGCAAAGTATATTTTCATAAGTTGATTCATAAAATTTCTGATTAAGATTTTTCAGTATATATTACAAAATTATATACAATGCAGAATTTTACTTTCATTTTCTTCAAAATATTAATACTGCAATTCAAATGAATATTTAAAGTACTTAATATATATATTACTTTTCTTTTTGTAGAAGGCATACCAAAAGTCTTTTATTTTGGACCATGTGGGAAATATAATGCACTTGTAATGGAGCTCTTAGGCCCTAGCTTGGAGGACTTATTTGATTTATGTGATCGCAAATTTAGTCTGAAAACAGTTCTTATGATAGCTATACAATTGGTATGTTTTTAAAACTATGTTGAAAATACTAAGTACTTATAATATTTATTCATGGAAGTAAATCAAATCATTATAAGAATATCTTTTTTAATACTTCAGTTTATTTTAAAATTTATAGTAAAATATGGCTGATATTTTAAGCATTTTATGAAATTTACATAATTCATACTTTTTGGTGTTTATAAATAAGTTCTTGAACAAGGGTTCTTAAACCTTTCCTTTTTTGGCACCCCTATAAATATTATAAAATTGATCCACCTCCTTAAGAGTACCTTTGCTACATTATTATGTATAAACTATAAAGAGTAATTGTGTTAAACCTATTAGTAGGGATTTAAAATGCTTCATATTAATAATATAGATTTAAATATGTATTTACTCTAATGTGTTAACAGGATTAATTGTATATCAGAGGAGCAATGCAATACATAATATTGACAGTATTATAATTGTGTAAATTTAACTACTAATTATAATGTGTTGTTTATTGCTTAAAATAATTTAATAGGATTTTTTTAGTGGTTATGTGTATGATATATATATTTATATTTAGACACTTTTTTAATGCTTATGAAAATCCTCATGTGCAAAATGCATGCTGTAGTGAAAATGAAATTGACAATTGAGTACTCTAAAAGTTATTCAGGTCTGACTTTTCAAGATTGTGCTGTTCTTTGAGGTTTAATAAAGTCACTTTTTACTAAACTCATTATTTTACTGACATAAAAAAGAAATGGAATTAATATCTATTAAACTATTGAATTAAAATGTATAATATTGGCTAATATGTTATTTATAAGGTTTTAAACATCAGACTACAGACCATATTTTCCATATTCTTTGGTGGCCGCGGTAGCTGAGTGGTGTAGGTATCGGATCGTGGCTTGCCTTGTCACGAGTTCGAGCCCAGTACCACTAAAGACCCGCCGTGTAGGGCAGCAATGCACATTAAATCTGTCAAGAGCTGAAATGTCCTCCCGTTGGTGTGGTGTGGTAGTTAGGAGAGGGGAGTGCCCGCTCAGGTGTCGTCCACGTCACTTGACCATGGTTCAAAATTACGTGGTCCGTCGCCAAAAGCCCTCGTGTAGCTGAACAGTGCGACGTTAATATTCAATCAATCAATCCATATTCTTTGAAATGTTTCATATAATTTTATCTAAATGTATGAAAGTTTCTGAGATTATATTATTCAGAAACTTTCCAAATTGAATTATCCAAATTTTAAACTTTTCTAATATTTTTTCACTTATCATATTATTGGAAAATTCTTAAATTGATTCTGGTAGTGGAAAATATCCATCAAGTAGGTCAGTCAAAGCATGATATATCTTTTCAAATATTTGAACTGTATAACTTTGTGTTGCAACAACAGAATTATTCCTGTTTACATTTCAAAATTTTTCTTATTGTAATGCCTGTAGGAAGTTTTTTGGGAGTAAAAGTACATTGTACTAGGGATATATTTCTTTACAAAATACATAAAATAGCCAGTAATTGAGATCTCATCTTTTAATGCAAATACCAACAGTCACTGCTGTAGTTAAATGTTTGTATAAATTCCATATAACATTGATTTTGATCTGCTGTGATGTAATAAGTTGTGTATTATATTAACATTTGATATTTCTTTTCTTTTTCATGTGTAACAAATCCTTAGTTTTCCCCCTAATGTTAAAAGGGCACTATCAGTATGCACTGATTCAATTATATATTTTTTGGAATTTTATGTTTTTTTGAAAAAAAAAATCTTTTTGACTGAATACTAAATATTAATCCTTTTTTGTTGTTGATTTCAGGGGTTCACAAAATACATTTTCTTCTTTTCCCCCTAATATCTCACGAAAACTAACAAGTGATTGCATTTTTCATCATCAGTGTCTGTCTTTCAGTCAATTAATTTTCATATATTGTATTGACTACTATAAGATATTGTGTATCTCATGTCAAGAATGTAGGAATGAGTTATATCATTTGACAACATGATCTGTTGAATTTTAGTGGCACCATGGTATGAAGCTTTTAGCACGTAAATGAATACTTTCAATCTTTAAAAAAAGTCTATTAACAACATAAATTTGTTCTGCAAATGTTCCATGGTTTTACCTCTTTCAACGCGGGGGGTATTCAAAGGTTTGACTCTTTTATAACAATTGCTCCAAATTTACCTAATATTGCTCGTTATAAAAAAAAATCTGGTTACTTTTGTACTGCTCTTTCATTATAATATTCCAAAATAACTCAATCATAAATAAAGATGCACTACTCCATTTAACAAATTACTGTAAAATCCGGTGTATAATGCCCACCCATACTTTCAAGCTGCATTTTTTTGATTTTTAGATATATTCGCTGTATAACACTCGCCCCCTTTTTTACGAAGGAACCTGAAGTGTACAAGTGCAATGCTATTATGTTTTGAAGTAATTTATTCGAGATATTCCAAGATTATAAAAAAATAATATACTTCTAGAACTGCAACACTTTAAGGTCATTAAAAATATCACTTATTTTAAATGAACAGTATTACGATCTATGTAGAAGTCTTTATTTTTTTCTATGCTCATATAATTTTATTTTTAAAGCTCTTGTTTTTATACCCGGCATATAACGCACACCAGTAAACTTTGATCTTATTTTTTTTGTGTTAAAAGTGCGGTTATATGCCAGATTTTACAGTATATTCAATAGTTATATGTACAGAATATCACTGCATATACAATTAAACATTAAAAAGTATATATATATTAGGTATAGCATATGTTTGGCATAACATGTTTTGCAAACCATCTCAAGGCATGGGTGGATTGCTTGTAGTAAATATTTCTAATACTGTCTTTACAGATGTTCACAATCATTCTAAAAATGTCTTGCTTTTCACTAGAAGGATGTTACAAGTACTATATATTCCTGTGATGAATTTTATTCATAACTTATAACTTTTGTTAATATTTAATGTTGTTGATTCCCAGGACATTTTTCCAACATAAAATACTCATAATAAATTGCAGACAAAAAATGTCTTCTTGTTTAATACTTTTTGTCTTTGAATCAATTCCTGAAAGACAACCACTCATGTGTGTGATATTATCTATGTATACTTTGGTATAAATGTCGCAACTTTCTAATGTTTTATGGCACCATTTCATAAACTTTCTGAAAATATAGCCAAAAAGTTATAACTTACTTCTAAGTACATGGATAAATTAAAGTTTCTACTAGTTTAAATCATATTTTCTGGATAGTTTTGAACTTTTTTTTCCTTCTCCATTTTGAATATTCTTTTCCTTCTCCATTTTGAATATTCTTTTCCTTCTCCATTTTGAATATTCTTCCCGATATGCATGAAAATTGTGCAGTGTTAAGATTAATTTATCAAAATGTGATTGAAGTACATATATTGCTTGCCATAGGTATTTGATAATTTGATTTTTGTTTTATTGAAGAAATGTCAAAATATTCTTTTAAATTTTTTTCATCAATTAAAAATTTGATGTAAATATAAAACCAAACACATTAGTTTCTAAGTCAAACTATGCTTGTCATACCATTAAATATAGCAAGCAAAAAATGAAATCGTTCTTTCTTAAATAACATATCTAAGGAATAAAGGAGATTAGCAGAAAAATTATCAATATTCATAAATCAATTTGATATTGCTGTATCCAAATCAACACTGAAGCTATGTTCATGTTATTACCCTTTTTTTGTGTACCTTTCTAGGGTAGATTTTATGTATTCAATGCAAAATAAATACAATCATTGTCATTCAGTACCTAAAGAAACTTTTAAGAATATTTTTATTTAATTTATAATAAAATGCACTAACAAATGTTCTGATTTATTATTATTTCTAAAATCCTTTGATGAACTAGCAGCTGGTGACCATTGCCTTTTTCGAAAATATTTACGAGTTGTAGCAGGATTTTTAAAATAGTAACATTTCAAATATTAAGGAGAAAAAAAAATGCAATATAATGGAAACTCTTCATTTAAATTTTTATTAGTAAGAATTATGTGTGTGGGAAGAATATAGTGATACATTTTGAAATGTAATTAATATTGGAAGTTTTTCTTTTTTTTAATTAAATGTGTCTTTAAACCAAAATATCATGTTTTTAATTGAATGTAAATTTTGATCCTTTCCATGAAGTTTAATTTCTGTTACTGTTTTTAATACTACCCTGATGTGTGATATTCTGTTTCAAATTCATGTATTGAGGGTTTAATATCATAAAAAAGGAATTCTTATCCCATCTCGAAAATAATTAAAAAATTATTTATTAGATATGTATTAAGATTTATTCTTTGTTTTATATATAAATGGAGTTAATGTCACAAATTATTTGCTTCTCTTTAGAATTTTCATCACAGCATTTCTTTATCCTGCTATTAAATTCATTAATTTATTTCACCATAAACTTTCTCTGAATATGATAGTTTTAAATAAAATTTTCTTTGACCATGATACAAAAGAATGAATTGGATATATTTTTTCACATGATTTATTTTATATTTATAAACTAATTACTTGGAAAAAATTTTATTGCATACATTTTAAATATTATTTGTCAAAATTTTGTCAAAGTTGAATATTTTTATATTATAAATTAAAGTGTTAATTATTTAAGAAATGTCTTTGAATGTCAAATGAATTTTCTTATTTGTTTGTACTGATATATGTATTAAAGTTGGATTATGTGTACAATATGCTTAAATGAATTTTATACCATATAGTATTAAAAATTTTTGTCTGGATATACTTTTGTTTCATTGTTCTAATTTTTTTTCAGCTTCATCGCATTGAATATGTTCATTCCAAACATTTGATTTACAGAGATGTCAAGCCAGAAAATTTCTTAATTGGAAGACAGTCAACTAAAAAACATAATATAATTCATATCATAGATTTTGGTTTAGCAAAAGAATATATAGATCCTGAAACAAATAAGCATATACCATATAGAGAGCATAAAAGTCTTACTGGAACTGCTAGGTATATGAGCATCAATACACATTTAGGAAAAGGTATGTAAGAATGAGCTGTTCAATGAAAATTTGTTTCTGTGAAATAGTTCATTATATGTTGTAACCCTTATTAATTTTTAAATGTACCAAATCTTGTATTTTCAATTCTGATTAATAGACTAAAATTCTGAATCTTATTTTTAAAAAATATCTTTAATTTTGTTTAAAAATGTAAAGTTTTGCTTCACATACATGAAGATTTATTATCGGTGATTCTTTTATTCTTTGACAGTTATAAGTAGAGATTACTCATTTTTGCACTTTCAGTTCTACAGTTAAAAAATTACAAACAGATTTTGTAAATTTTTTTTATTTTGGTAATTCTTAGAATAGTGAGGTGGAAATATTTTATATCAAAACTTTTATTTTAGTCCTAGCATTGATACATTTCAATATATTCATTTTTAGATTTTTTATATTCATTTTAAGATTTCCTCAAATCCATAAAAATACCAATGAAGAGTTAAATCCTTTTTAAGGTGATTAAAGTAAAGTTCTAAAATGTACATCTAGGAGACAAATACCTTTTGGGATCATATTGTGCCATTTTTTTTATCAGAGCATCTTGCAATAAGGGTTGGACTTTTTCCTGGTAGTCTTCAGATGACTCCAGTACAGTCCTAAAAAATAATCAGCATAACTTCAGCAATCTTGGGAGGAGGCGAGTTCTTCTGTTACTACTCCTTGATGGTCCTCTTGGACCTCTAAATTTTAATTGATAGATCCAAGATTCGTCCTTGGTTGTCAGGCGACTTTAAAAAAATCCTTTTCGTGTTGCTCCAAAAGATAAGACATATCCTTGCTTCTAAAAATGAGTCGGTAATTATAGAACCCAGCATGCTGATATCTAAGGCTTTTGAAATTTTTTGTGAATTGTATCTGGATTTTATCTTGATTATTTATTTGTAGTAATTCAAACTTTACAATATCTACATACCTTCTTGTTATTTAGGAGGGGTTGGGAAATGTAATATTTTTAAAATATTCCTAGTAACTTAAAATTTTAACTTTATTCTACCTAAAATATTCAGAAGACTGCTAATATATATTTTTAATGAAATATATAAATGTTTTATATATTATATCTTAGATTTATATGAATACATAAAGCTAATATTACAGTTTTGAATTCTTTATTAAGGAATTTTATAAATAGCTGAAATGGAAGAAATCCCCCCTTCCTCAGTTTGATAGTAAGATTTAATGTTATTCTATTGTGTTCAAAATATTTTGATTTGCTGAATTTACTATATTTGGCAGTTAATGAATGATTTTGTATTAACTTTTTTATTTGGATACAGATGATTTAAAACAGGTAGTAAGTTTTGAATATTGATATTCCTATTTTTATTACAACTTTCATGACATAATCATTTTTAAAAAATTTATTTTAGTATAAATGCACAATTATTTGTATTTTAGTTTTATCAGACTTCTGTTATTAATATTTAACAGTCTCTTTCCATAATTGGAAATTAAATTTTCAATTGAAAAACAGATTCAAAAATACATGATTAATTTATTAGCTTGAATGGTATGTGTATTTATTTCAGAGCAAAGCCGTAGAGATGATTTAGAAGCTTTAGGACATATGTTTATGTACTTTCTTAGAGGCAGTTTACCTTGGCAAGGTCTTAAAGCAGATACTTTAAAAGAAAGATACCAAAAAATTGGAGACACAAAAAGAGCAACTCCTATTGAAAATCTCTGCGAAGGATACCCAGGTATGAATTTTTGATTTTCATTTGAGTGATATATTGATTAGGATATTATTCATAATCCCATATTCAGTTTCTATTGATTTAATCATTTATTGCAGTATTTAAATTGATGTGGAATACAAGTTTAAAATTTTCATATTGTGTATTGCTGTATGACCTTTTTAAATAACTTCAAAATAAAGGAAAAATTCAAACATAAATGTCATTTATTTTAAATTTGTCATGAACAAAAATAAATGTATGCTTAATAAAATTACCTCGGCATTTGAATATATTGAATAAAACTTATTCCTTTATGTCAGTATTTAATATTTTTGCTGAATTGTGAATTGTTGATTATAATTATTTGAATGTTATTAAATACATCCAAAGAAATTATATATTTGGTAGTTTTTTTTAAAAAAGTTTAATTCTTTAAAATAATTGAATACAAAGAAAGAGATGTACATAAAATATAAAAATTTTTAGTATACTAATTAAAGTTTCTTAGGTTTTTGAATTGGAATGAATATATCTTCATTTATATAAAAACTAAAAATGGAGTGTTTAGACTATATTAATTAAAATATATACCCTGAGCCAATAATGTATTTTGGAGGAATATATTGGAATAAAATAATCAAATGTTTTTAAGTTTCTTGAAAATAATGTGTTTTATTATATATCTATTAGGTGTGGTATTGAATTGTGAAACATGTTTTTGGTTTGAATCCAATTAGTTTAAGACTTAGCTATGAATGCAAGTTATTTGTTTCCTAAACATTTAGATATAATAGGGAAAGTGGTAAGTTAATGTTTGAATTTCAAGTGCAAGTCTTCATTTCACTAAGGAATAAAGGATGCAATGGAAGTACTCATTGCCTGAATACTGTTTTCTCTAACGAGTCATATACCATTTTATTATCAGAATATTATACTTCTACTTCTTGTTAATTAAAAAAACAAAAGATTATAAATTTTGGTAGTAAACAGATTTTAAGACTGAGTGAGATAAAATTATGATTTTTGAGATAAAATTTCTTTACGAAATTCAAAAAAATATTTTTAATATATAATAGTAGTTTACAAGAAAAATGTTCATTTTTGTGAATAACTTATGATTTACTATCCTTAAAATGTTGTAGATTTAATATTTCTATTCATATAATTAAGTTATATGTATACGTCAAAAAATTTCCAATATGTTAACTTGGAACTAACTCGATAGCTATTTTTTTAAAAAAATACTTATGAAAAGTCTGCATATATGTACCTATTTTTAAGGAAACCAATGTGAGACATCCATATAAGATAAATTTTAAAATTTTATTTGCAAAATCCTATATACCAGGTATGCAATGATTAGATTTTAGGACAGGGATATTTACTTTGTCATAGCATATATTTCTATTGTTCAAATAACATTCTATAAAAAGATAGAAATTGTGGATGGTTTTATCTTTTCTCGTTGGTACTGCAGTGTGCTGAAGACACAATCAATAATACTTTTAATACTACATGAAGCTGGTTGGTCATGCTAAGCAATAGGACTTACCCCCTAAGAAATGATTGCTGCTAGAAATTCATCTTTGGAATGAAGCTTCTGGAAAGCAAAGGAGTACAATAAAAAGATTGATAGGTGTAACTACTCCTGGCATCATTGTTTTCTATCTAATGAGCTACAACCTTTTCCATGACATCTTCCGTCTTACAATTCTTGATTTTAGCAAATTTGGGCTCACAGCCTTTAGATGCCTACCTGTAACCTAGCATCACATAGTATTCAGCAATAAACTCCACTTTAATCTTGGAGCAGGTGTTTTTCGAATCCATGCATAGAGGGTTCTAGGCCTGATGCTCCAGTCACTGTGGTGTATATTCATTACACCCATTATAGTAGTGTGGGTTGCTATCTCCATGATAGCAGATAACTTATGAAGTAATTAGTATGTATGAATGCAAATATATATACATATATATATCATTTTGTATCATCTGAAAGTGTGTGTTACTGCCAAGAAGGGAGTTTCACCAATTACCTGTTTTAGCATTCTGGCACCTATTCATTTACCTATTAGCATTTTGTGCCCAATTGCTAGCCATTTATGGGTCTTAAAACTCAAACTCAGTGGCACAACAGTCCCCTGCCCATCCCAGTATACGTGACCATTGGGTGCTGAGGTGCAAGAGCAAATGTCCCGATCAGGTGGTCAGTCTGAAGCGAGTCCCCCAAGCAAGCTTGGTACTCATTTATCGACTCACTGCAGTAGGGATGAAAGTGTGAGTCAACTTTGCCCAGCCCAGGAATAGAACCCGGATCTGTAGTGTGGAAGCGCGATATGCTACCACTCAACCACTGGGCCTATATTTATGGGTCTTATGACTTAAATATTCAATCATTTCATTATCTATCTATGAGCTTACATGTTTTATTTTTCAAAATACATAATTGTTTTTTACATATAAGATTTTTAGTATCTCAACTGTCTAGAATTAATGAACTCCAGAAAAATAAAATGGCTTATGAAAAATTAAGATTTAAGAACAGATGAGCTTTTTCATGCTTGTGAGTTATGCAGTTTTTGTATGTAAATAATTTAACTAATTTATTTCATCTTTTAAAAATCTTTTCTGGTATGTTTATTTTCATTTGATATATATATTTGATAATCACTGCTTTCTTTTTATTTCTTTGCAGATGAAATGTCTACTTACTTGCACTATGTAAGGAGACTTGATTTTTTTGAAACTCCAGATTATGATTATTTAAGGAAACTATTCCAAGATCTCTTTGATAAGAAGAAGTATGTGGAGGATTTCGAATTTGATTGGACAGGAAAGCAACTGGTATTAAAATTTTGTTTTCATGTTTTAGAGCATTCAACGAAAATAAATTTTTTATGGTACTTTGTCTCATAAAAAAAGTACTGTAAATGTAAAATGCATCAAAAGAAATAACTTTGAAACACATTGTTTAAACACATTTTATTTCAGTTGAAATTTAAATTCATTTAAAAGATAACTTCATTCGACTTCATAAAATTAAACTGGACTATCTATGTTTCAATAATGAATGGTTTAATCATTTCCGATTCTCTTTGATTTGAATAATGAAAAGCCAAATTGAAGCCACTTATGCTTAAGTGTAATTGCATTATGTTTGATCATTATGATTATTGATGAAAATTGTACACAAATCACTTTTTGGTTCCTTTTAATCTGTTTTTGCTTCTAACTTCTCATGGCTAAGATTTTGTATGAACTGTTCTTACATTTCAAAACTTCATTTCAAATCCTTGATAATTTCATAATAAAACTTTTACATTTACTTTTAAAATGCATCAAGTGGTACATAAAAGTATTAGTGACTGGATTATATCTTGTATATTTGTAGAAGGATTTTTTTTAAACTTTTGGGATAAGCTTTATTTGAGTAAATTCAAATTGTGGTAAGGCATCTTTATAAGCACACTGTATGTTTTGTTTCTTTTCACTTTTGGTTTTAATCACTTGTACAATTTTTAGAATTTGAGATGATTTACCAGCCTGTTGTGGATCTTCATTTGGATACACGAATAATTTGTAGAACCTTGATTTTAATTTTGATTATTGAATGATTTTAATTTCTGGTTGGAGGGATTATTTTTTATGGCTATTTACAAGTATTACCTATAAAAAAATGTATAAATCAAAATAAAAAAATTTTTTTTTAAATATTAAAAACTTTCAAGTTTTTTTTCTTTTACTTCCTAATTTGACTATATGCAAAATTTCACTTTGGAAATATTTTCATTGGCATTTTTTCACTTTTGATATATTTCGTAATATTTGTATTAAGCAATTCAAAACTTAATTTTAATCAACTGTTTGTGATAACTTTGATCCTGTATTTTGAATTAAATTATTGCTCCCTAAATGATATAGATCAGTGATACTCAACCTGCGGGCGCATGTGGCCTGCTGGCCTTTTTTGAGTGGCCCAGTCATGGCCCATTACACATAGAAATTCAATTATTGGAGAACAATGTACAAAAAATTTAACAGAAAATTTTATCAATCAAGCAATCAAATGTATCAATTTTTTTTAAAATTTTATTATTAGAATGTAAACAAGAGGCTTGGTCATAGATGAAAGGAAAAAAATATTATCCCTTAACTCAGTAAAAATTCATAAAAATAAATATTTTTTATTTGTGTGTTTAATAGAAAAGTTAATATAGTATTAAAATAAAAGCCAAAAATGAGTTTTAATATTTCGATCAATTTTGTTTGTCAATGTTGCTTAGGTCTTATAATGTGCTTTTTCCATTATCCGCATGTTGTGGCATGCATGAAATAGCTGGCATGTGTATGTGGTCCATTGGGAAGAAAGGTTGAGTACCCCTGATATATATTAATAGTTTCTAGGTTCTTAAATTTATGAATTAAAAACAAGATTAACAAATTTACAATAGGTTTAAATGAATGGAAAAACTATCTTTGAAGCATCATAAGCTATTATTAAAGTTTTTAGGTAAAAGACTATTTAATTCTTTCCATGAATACTTCCAATATGTATATACAGGGTGTCAGAAATGTACTTTAAAATTTTTGTTCAAATAAGAAATTGTCCAAGTTTAAACTATAAAAACTTATAAACTTAAATAAGGTTTACATTATGGGGATACATCAATACTTTTGGAACATTGTTTCAAAATAGCTTTATGCAAACCAATGTAAGTTATAGCATTTTTCAAATTTAAATCTGTGACACACAGGTGCAGATCTCTAAATTTTGGACCATCTATAATCTAAGTCCAACTTCAGTACCAATGATTAATGAATAGTAATAAAATTGACACCAAGTAGTGCAATGCCAAAACCAAAATCTGTCTGCCGTAACTAAAGCTTTGAAAATGTTAAAGAAATTAAAAGACAAAAAAACTCAAAACCAGAAAAAGGAGAGTTATGACAATGGCTATTCTGACATGATTCTACAATACTTCATAAAACATGGTTAAAAAAAAAATCTCTTACAGATTTGATGTTGCATGGGGAAAATGATGTGCACATTGAAATCATGCCAAAAACATTGCAAATAAAAATTTAAAAAAAACATTTTTTAGGAAAACAAAATCCTGATGCATGTTTTTTTATATTTTTAAATTACATTCTCTGACACCTTTATACAACATGTTTTGACATAGAGCTTTTATTTTATGTTTAAAGAGGAACAAAGCATTTTTTATTTAATTTCCCCCCTTTTTTTTCTTTCTCGTTTTTCTGCTTTTGCATGTTGATGTTTTCCATAATATTAGTTAAAGCTGTTTTTTGGTATTGTGCATGTGCTGAGTTATTCTATTAATATGTTTGACTTTTTTAAAAATAAATATGTAATTTTCCAATCAAAAAGTCTTATTAAATAGCTTATTGCTTTAAATTCTTTGGTATCTATTTAGAAAATTTCTTTAATTTAAATCCATATGGATAAGAGTTAAGAGTAAAATTTAAAAAAAGAAAAAACTTATGAAAGTAGCAATGATTACCCAAAATTACACAAGAATATTACACGTTATTTTATGGATCACATACTTGAAAAGAAACCATTGTGTGTGTGTGTGCATATGTAGATTTATATATCTTTTAGCATTTGCTATGAAGTAATATTTTGTGTTTAAGTTTTGAAATAGCATCTTTCTGTGTATGTGTGATAAATGTATTCTTAAAATTGTTGACTGTAGGAAAAAACCATGATATTAAGAAAAAACATTTAGTTTAATTTATGCTTTCATTATACCAAGTTTTACATTTGAGATCTTAAATCCTTCTAAAATATTAAATTATTCAACATTAGCATTGTTTTGTGCAACTTTTTTTTCTGTTTAATTTAATATTTAGTTGAATAAAACATTAAGTTTTTCCTTAATTTCTCTTGTAAATACCTAAATGCCATGGTAAAAAGCAACTATGAGTTAACCTTTTAAATTAATCTTAAAATAACATTACTCTTTTATTGGTATATAATTATCAGACTTAAAGGATACAATTATTTTATTGAATACCTAACACTTCAGGTACACTTTAGAATACAAAATTTGAACTTTGTCTATATAATTAATGTTTTCATTCATTTATTTTTATTTTGAGCATGAATAAGGGAGAAAATTAGCATTCTTTTTATCAAGCTTTTATTGTGTTATATAGTGTTTAAATTGTAAAATGGCATTGATATTTCATGGTCAAAATTACTTATAGAACAATTTTTGCTCTTTATTATTAAGATTTCACAAATCTTGTGCATACTTTCCTGTTTCATTTGTGTACTAAAAGCATGTTGCTTCTATTGCTTTTTCATTGAACAATTAAAATTGAAGCAGTTAAATGTTTCTCTCCTTTTGTTATCACCTATGTCATTATTTTCACCTTTGGCTTGAAGAATGTTTTTTTTTTTTTCAATTATTGATTCCTTTACTGTGAACCTCTTTGTATGCATGTTACTTGATGACCTTTCTCTTGTGGCTGTTCTTTCTTTCTGTGAAGCCCCAAAATTTTCTTCAGCTACAACAGTTGCGCAATGCCCCACCATCTGACCATACCAGATCTGGGAAGGTTGGTATAATAGTGCATGTTTATGGTGTTTTTGCAGGTTTTTTATTCAGTAATGTGGTTTTTATTTGCTCTGTGCTTTTTTTTAAACTATTAAGTGTATGCATATTCTGTGCTATATTTGCTATGTTTTTTTAATGTAGTTGCAGTATTCATTTGTTTTGCCTTTTTTTTTCTGCACTTTTTGTTAAGTTTAAATTTATAGAAAGAAAAAATTAATTAATAGGAAGAAAAAACTAGAATAGCTTGAAAGAGAAACTACCACACATTTTTTGTTTTTGTTTGTTTTAAAATTCTTTTATAAATGTTAAATTATATTGGTACATGATATTGAAATAAATTCTAAATTGTTTTGCTTTATTGATTCACTCAATTTATTTCTGACTTGTAAGAAAGTTAAATTAAAAATGTTTGTACTTTTTTAACTTCTGTCAGCTGCTAGGACTGGCGTTAGCATATAATCTACTTCGCGAAAACATATTTGTACAGATATCAGTGTATAAGAAATCCATGAATATACAGTTTACAGTATTTGTAATATATTTTTTTTAAAAAAAACATGGTTTAATTAACTTTTTATCTTAAATTTTTTTTTGTGGTCATACAAAATTCAATGGATTAAAGGATGAATTATAATCCATTTTCATGTTTAAAATAAGAATTTATTTCAGTTTAGTTTTAAGTGCCATCCAGGCTTTGTAAATTTTTGGTGTTTAGTATTTCTGATTTCAACTTAAACAATCTATATTTAATTTTAAAGTGCACAGAAATAAGTGAAATTTTCACAGTAAATTTATTTTTGAAATAAAACAGTTTATTTTGTATTATAATGGTGGTTAATTCTTAAGTGTCCCAAATCAGAAAGTGACATTTAATTTTTTAAAGTCTTTTGTTGTTTTGTATTTTTAAGTGTTTTTGTGAATCAATTTATATGAAATGCATCTTTGAAATAATCTTAATTTTTGTTGTTGAATGAACTGATTTTTCATCAGTTTTATTTGCTAATGTATAGTTTGTGTTTTACTAACATAAAATTACTACAAAATTCATGCTAAGTTTGCTAATCTTAAAATGTTTTGTTACTTGTTACCTCACTAACATTAATAGTTTTACTTATGTATATTTTTTAGTATTCATACTCAATTCTTATAATCTCTTCATCCTTCCTTAATGTTATTTGCAAGGGTTTTTCCTGAACAAGAGCTTTTGAGGATATATTGAAACAAATATTTTCTACCTAAAAAAAACTTAGCTTTCTGTATGCTGAGATACAAAACTTCTTCAAGTCTTAAAAACAATTTTGGAAATTTAACTTGTTAATACTTCTAGAATGTGATTTTAAGTTTATAATTAACAAAAAATTATTAGAATTAAATATTTTGAGCAAATTCTTCCCTCACTTTTAGAAACACAGGCACATCTTTGACCAACGAAGGAATAAGCCTGTTGAATGAGCAGTACCTTTATTTAAAAAGTCTTATTGTTCTGTATAGAAAATAATTTCTGACTATTTCATGTCTGGGCAGTGTATGAAAATTATGTAATTTATTGACAAACGCTACCTAAACTTTGGACTGATTTGTCCCTTTTCATTAGTCCACCCCTGTAGGTTCAATGCAGACTGCCCAAGAAGTCTTAGTGTCACCTAACAGGGAGAGGCATGTAGCTTCTGATACTAGGGTGAGTCAGCTCTTTGCATGTTCTCTTTTAAGTGAAAAAAAAGTTGCTTGTGGTCTTTTTCAATTTTTCTTTTACTTATCACTTCTATAGGAACTGTTGAATGTGCTATCTATTCTTGCTTCCATTCCTCTATAGTATTCTTTTTTTCTTCTTTCTTTCCTCGTCAATTGTATTTATTTTTGTGAATAAAAAATGTGGCAGCTATAGCATTATCATTTCCGTTTTATTGGCATGTCATTGTCAGATGTAGCAAGTGTTGGTATATTATAGACCCTGAAATTCCCTCATTTTGTGAACATGTTGTAAGCATTTTGTCTCTTTTTTTCAAGTGTGTTGTTGGTAGCTAGATTATAAATCAACAATTTACCTTGTTATGCAATTGTGCATATGTAATCTAATATTCCCAATCCTTTCCCTTGTATTGCTTTGTGTAGCTGAAACTCTTCTGCATTATTAATATGTCCACTTTCTATATATTGATTGCCATTTGTTAAATATTTTACAGTTTAAAGCAATTATTGATGTATTTTATATTTGTTTAATAAAAACAATATATACATTACATATTTCATTTTAAAGCTTTTATCCATGAAATAAGATTGTATTATAATGCTTATATTTCATTTACACAATTCAAATGTTTAAACTTTTTTTATGACTACATGAAACATTCTTTGTTCCAGTTTATGTATCGTATATAATTGTGGCTTAAATATTCCTTAACCTTATTATCAATGTTTTTTACCTTTAAATTCTTATAAATGAATTCTAGACCTTTAGTTATTTGCATATTCAGATTTCAAGATTTGAAATTTCTCTATGTAATTTTTAAAAATATTCTTTTTTGTAATTTAGCTGTAATTTATTGTATTGATTCAAATATCTAATGCTTGATTTAAATATATTAACATTTTAATTTTGCAAGAATTTTGTAATATATTTATAACAAATGATTCAATAATCAATGATCAAAGCCTCTAAAAGAAAAATAACATACAAACTTTTAGAAGATTACATAATTTTTTTTTATGACAGTAATTTGTGATTATGAAATTTTTTTATACAAGTAATATATATATAGTTTTATATAAGGATAGTTTTTGTATGATGGATTTTTCTTCTGTATTTGAATCATTATTTTTTCTACCATTTATTCAAGCAAAAAAGTGCCTTAAAAGATTGCCTGCCAAACAGTGAAAACTATTTTGAAAAATTGAGATTTTGATGAGTGTTTTTGATTAATTATGTGTTTGATTCTTCTCTTAGAGTATTATTTTAGATTAATTTGCAAAAAGTAAATACTTAATATTGTCTTAATCAAAATCATTTCCCTTAATTGTCACTTGATAATTGAGTGATCATGATATAAACTCATGCTAAGTAGTGTTTCTGTGGAGCCCTGGTGCTATTAAACTTTTTCTCTATTTTAGAGCTTGAAGTAATAACCACACTGAAAAATTATCTGCATTATGGCTACTTCTTATTGACATTATTTTATGATGTTTGTTATAAATTGAATTATACCATATATGGATATGTTAATGTGGTATCCTGGTGCTCATTATAATGAATTGCATTGTTTCTGTCATGTCTTGGGTTCAAGTACTGGTGCCACTAAATACCTGTCATATAGAGGGGCTGATGGTTGTCAAATCTGCTATGGCTTTAAGTCCACAAATTGACAAATGAGGAAGTTTGGAAAATGAGGTGTCATCTGAAATGTCACCTTCATCATTTAAACATGGTTCAAAATTTCAAGGTTCCTCTTTACTCTTCTTGCTGCTTTGTAATGTGACATAAATAGTCTTTGTTTATTGTATCTGCTTTGCCTTAATTGAGTTGCTTAAGCATGTTTTTCCCCTCTTAATCAAATAATAAACGTAGAGATGGGTATTGATTAAGCTTGGAAAACTTGTTGTTTCAAGGTTTAGTTTATAATATTCTTAGTTGAAAACATTTCATACATTCAAAAACATTATCTAATATTGAGAAAAATCATTTTTAAATTACATTAAAATCATCAAATTAGGTTTATTTTTAACCTAAATCTAACAAAAATCAAACAACACTATTTGATTTTTGCACATGTACTAATTTTTTTAGGTAGTATTTTAATATATTTGGTCACCTCACAATTTTGTATATAATTATAAGACTTGTGAAAAGGGTTTCTTTGGTCAAAATAAGAGATTTCTAAGAAGTGTTTCCCAAATGGTATTTAAAGAGTACATATAAACTTTCTCATTTCTTATATTTATAGTTAAAGAGAAGTCATGGGGCAGTTCAATTCGATTTTATTGTAAAACCGTTGAAGTCATTTGGTTTTTCTCTTCCAGAACAAAAGGCCACGCCAGTTTGGTTCAGTGATTATAGTCGATCATTCAAAGCCACCGGAGATGAATGTTTTGAGCAGCAATTTGGCTCCGAATGATCGCCATGATTCCGTCCAAGTCGTTAGCTCCACTTACAGCGAATTAGCTCCTGACAACCCTACCACAGGTCATTCAAACACACCAATTGCAATACCAGCTGAAGTTGAAGTTGTGTCGGAGACAAAGTAAGTCTTGAATTCTTTTGTAGCTTTATATTAAGGGAATGACTTTAGTCTTGAATAATAATCTACAAAATTGATAATTTTTCTCTTCCGTATTAATATTTGCTTGAATGTAATTGTCATGCATTTAAAATTTTTACAGCTTGAATTTTAAAAGTATTTGTTTTGAGATAACAGGAAATATTTTCTTTTTATTCTGTCTCAAAAATGAATATAATTTGTGATTAGGATTAAATAGTTGCCTGTTATAACTCATATTTTTCGAAGTTTTTATTCTTGATTTGAATATTAATACTTATATCTAACTTTGAAGCTAGGTGCATATTCTTATTTTCTATGTTTTAACAGGAAGTTCATTAATCTTGTTTATGCATGTATACACTGAGTGACTACTTTATTAAGATCATTCTATTAATATCTTGTTGGGCTACCTTTTGCTATTATGACAGCTTAGATTCAGTTACATGTAAACTAAATTTATTTCAACAAAATAAATACTAATTTACATCTTGAACAAATATAAAAGTGGATAATAAAATTGAATCACTAGATTGATCAATTTTGTGCTTTATCAGCGTTTGCCCACACACATTGATAGAATAGCCCATTTGCTGAAAACTTTTTTAAGTTTTCGTCATAAATTGGCCTTTTGGTATATAATTATTATTGAATTGGTTTCTGAAGTATAAAATATAAAAAGTTTTCAAGTTTTCAGACATACTAAAAACCTTTAATGTTGAAGTTAGTCTAATGTATTCTTTGAAGAATTTTATTAATGTTATCTGTTTTAAAAATTCCAATTTCATTTTTTCTTTGTGAAATTACATTGCATAGATACTCCCATCCGATCATGAAACAAAATTGTTTAACTTCACTTAAGTTTTTCAAGCAATCTGTCATTAAAATTTCTTTTTTGCAATACAAAAGTTTGATTCTGTACTTATGAATCTCAGGCTCCTGAAGGGGCTTTTTCTCATGATATGTTTCAGCCTTCTGTCTTGTTTTAGTGTAGTCGTTTGCTTATAACCACTATTGTATGATTATTTTTAAAATTTTGTTTTTAGGATATTTTATAAAATTTTATTTACAGTTCCTTGAGAGCATTTTTTTTGACCATCATTTGTTGATGAAGACCCTTATTACATAGTCAAAATCACAGTCTGAGTACAATCTTGTATATCTTTCTTACAGCCCAATTTTGACTATCAACTAACTAGAACTGACTTTTAACCATGCTTTTGTATGCATACTAGCTCCATAGAAGTGTCATTCACAGAAATATTAAAAATTTTTGAATAATTTCAGTACTTTTTATTAAAATTTCTCTTAAGTATGTATGCATGAACAATGTCTTATATTACCTCACTGTAACACCTGAAATGTTTTCAGTTGCCTAAAAGTTGAGACTATGTTACATGAAAATACAAAATTAAGGCAAGAAACTTAGAAATTAATTCATATTTTTAGAAAAGCAATAAAAAGAGGGGGATAGTAAAAACTTAGAATGTAACTATTTAAAATTAATAAAAGTAGGTGTTATTTTGTAAATATTCATTATAGCTTTAATTTAAATTACTTGCACTTTAAAATATTAACAACAAATCCAATGAATGTTTTGTCTATTACTTTTTCTCTTTTTTTTCTGATTTATTGTATGTTCTAACCTTAAAAATATCTTTGCAGTCTCAAACAGTTAAACTTTATTTTTCTCCAGGTGCTGTTGTTTCTTCAAACGTAAAAAAAAGAAGCCAAGCCGCCAGAAATGACTCGCAGTCACTTGTAGTCCTGAGCAAGAAGTTGTGTTATTGCACACTTCACCATCAGATTCCAAGGTGAGTCTGAGTGTACAAACTGCTGCGGTATGAGCAAATTTCCCCCCCTCTTCATCACATTGTAATCACAAGGTCTAACATTGGCAGGATGTCATGGTCTTCTCAGCGCCTCCAAAGTGCATCGTCCTCTATTTCGGCTCACCAAATCTGTGATTAACTTTTCCTTGGTGGAAACAAATTCTGGAAGTTAGCCTGTGTCACCTTCTCTTGTTCTGTAATGAACAGGATTCAATGAGCAGTACTTGCAACTTGTGTTTAGATTTGATACTAACAGAATTTACCAAAGTATATAGCCAGCTGTAAAAAGCTTTTCTGTTTTTCCTGTTTTTTTAAAAAAAATTTTAACTAAGCAGCAGTAGCCTTTTAAATCTTTGCCTGATGTTCGAATTTATTAGTGTTTTCTTGGGTTGTACAAAAAATTTTTATTTTAATTTTCTTCAAAACTGATACTTATATATAGGCTGCTATAGTCAGTTTTTGTAATTATAGTCATCAATATGCTTTGACATTGCATTTAGGTATTTATAATGAGATTTTTCTCAAAAATGTAATGTGTTAGCATGATAATCGTAATGAATTTTCTTTTTCCTATTCATGATGCAGTGTTTTAAACTTTTTTTTTTGTTCTCATTCTCTGTCATTCTTTGCCAAAGCTCTGGAACTTGAGAATGTATGAGTAGAAAAAGAGTATAGCTTAGACAATTCATGAAATGAGAACTAAATATACCATAACTGAACTATCTATGTGTGGAAGAAATATATTTTAATTTTAACTTTCATCGCTATAAAGTTGAAATCATCCATTTTACTTAAAAAGGGCTATCCACAAGCAGGACTTGTAAACCAATTGCTTGTCTTTATCAATAGCCATATCTTTATATGCTATCTTTTAACCTTGGTGCACATAAGCCTAAGCTGTATTTCCTTTGTTGCAGTGTTGGAATCTTTGGGACAGTTTGAATGAAACCATTTGAATGTTATTCGGGATATTGTTATATACAGTAAATAAATATATATCTATATATATAATGAAATTCTCAAACCAGTGCTAAGTGCTCTAACTGGTGTAATTTTGCTCTTTGTACATAGTATGTTACTATTATCTCAACATTTATCAGTACTTTAAAGGTAGGCGTAATGGCTACTTTCAATTTATGAATAAAGTTTATTCTTTCAGGATACACGGCTAGGTAATTTGCTAAAGTTGCCTTAGGCAATGCTACAAACTTGGAATAGTGGATATTGCACTTTTTTTTTCCTTAAAAAAAATCTGTTATTTTCTTTTTTATATAAACTATTATGTTTCTTAAATGTGACTCTTGTATGTAATTAATCAATCTAATATATTGTTGAATTTATATTCTCCTTCTATTTTTCATAGAGTCTCTCACATAAAACAAAAATAATACTCGAGTGTATGTGTTGATTTTTCCTCCCCACTTATTTATATACATCCTGCATGTGTTGCATATTTGTCATTGTGATTTTTAATTTTGGCTCGTGTGTGATATTCTAAAAGTAAAAAAACCATTAAATTGTATGAATTTTCTGATTTAAGAGTTTATATTTTTAATTTTTTTTATTTATGTATGATTTTGATCTTTGACATTTTATTTCATTATTCCTTTTGAAGTTGATGTGTTAATTGTATGAGATCAATGAATGTTAATTGAAAAGTGTAGTTGCATAGTAAGTTGCCAAGTTGTAAACGACAAATCACTCCCACATATATATATACATATTTAAAAAAAATAGGTTGTATAAACATCTATGACTGCAGTTATTAGCTTTCTTTCATCAGCCTCTTAACATGGTCAGGATTTTATAATTTAAAAATGACAAGGCTTTTGTGAGATAGTAGTAAAAACTGAATCTAACCTCTTAAGTATTTTTCAATAAATATTTTTTTCTGTTTTTACCACTGAGTTTTTATTTATTCAGAGGTCTCACTCGCCAAAATATTTACTTTAATGCTGCCAAGTGATCACATGTTTGGGTTTGTGAGGTTGATAGTCATTTAGTTTGTGGTGTGTCCCTGTATCCTTATGTATAATACAAATTACCACTAGTTTTGTTTTCTTTAAAGAAAAAACATTTCACTTCTCAACATGTTCTAACAGGCTGCTTTATTGTTTTTAATAAGTCAGCCTTTCCGAGTCTTGTGACTCATCTTGTATTATTGTTCTTAAAAGGACGCAGGGGATAGTTGTTGAATTTTCCAGCACAAAATGCCTGAGTCTTATTTTTTTTAATTCTGTCTGAATTTAAAGAATGTTTCCTTTAAGTGGATTTTTTCCCTCTTTATTTGTAGTTATTTGTACAATCAATGAAAATTTTGAATTATTTGT
The DNA here is from genome assembly GCA_019973955.1 of Trichonephila inaurata madagascariensis. NCBI lineage: Eukaryota > Metazoa > Arthropoda > Arachnida > Araneae > Nephilidae > Trichonephila > Trichonephila inaurata. The sequence continues at coordinate 369,223 of BMAV01011462.1, read as the reverse complement.
ACTATGTATAGATGGAATAAAGAATGCTGTCTGAATCATTTTGTCTTTTTATTGTGTTTTTAATGGATAATTTGTAAGTGTTTGAAATATTCACATTGATGAAAGTTTGAAATTTAATTTGCGTACTTGCATTATACTACTTATAAAAACAGGGGTGTAAAAGATTAACTTAAATCCAAAGTTAATGAAGTACAGTTATAATTGTTGATTGTTGCAGCAGTTGTATTGCTGCAACAATCAATTAGAAATTAAATATTTGAATGAAATTAGTAATTTAAGTTTTGGAGCTTTCTACATGCATCTTTGTTAATCATTTAGAAGGATTAAGCTTAATATCCTTGCAACTATAAGTCATGTAAAATGTTTTTTTCAATTCCTACTATATTAGTTCACTCTCACCATATATATATAATCTTGTTCAAAATTTCAATCATTAATAAAATATTTTCTATTCATCCATTCAAGTTCAAATACATTTTTTAAAACGTGTAGTGGATGACACTTGATGTTAATACAGATTTTCAAGTATTAATTAATCTAATTACTGGTTTTCGACACCAACATAGATTAGTCACCATTGTTGTAACAATGTAACTGTTAAAAAAATGACAAAACCGGTTTTTCAGCTAGTGCGCATTGTTACAACAATGCAGACAAATCATGCTCTTTTTTTCATTCAATTCCTACTATTAGTTCACTCTCTTCGTGTATATATATACAGTGGTGGTCAAAATTGTGGACACTTTTTTGAATTAATAAGTTTGTATGCTTATAGAAAACTTTACATTGTACAAACTGCTAAGTATTTTCTATCATTTTAAAGAGAATTTAATACTAAATTCAATACAAAGAAGAAAATTCAAATATTTACAATGCAGAAAAAGATATGCTGCAATAGCTGTTGATATATGTTACACACTGAGAGATGATAGCAGTATTTTATCAGAGCTTAGTGAGGCTGCCTTTAATCTTTATTACAGCTTCACATTGACGTTTTTATGAGCTGAAAATAGTTTAACCTCTTCTTTCGTTATTACATGCCAGGAAACAAATCCTCAATTAGTTCTTTTTTATTTCATGGGTATCTCATTCGGACAAGAGTTTTCAAACGGTGCAACAAGTTTTCGATAGAATCGGGGTCAGGACTGTTTCCTGGCCAGGACAACAACTCAGTAATCTTAGAATGGTACCAGTCTTTCAATTACTTTAATGTGTGACAGAGAGCAGAATCTTGCTGAAAAATAAATAAAGTATTGTTGGTAAGTAGATCCCTGATGGAAGGCAGAAATTTGGGTTCTAGAATGGTGCCAGAGTATTTTATGACAGTGTCCCGTCAATGATATGAAGGTGACCGATAACATCTGCTGATATTCATGACTAAGTGATAAATCTATGTGGATACTTCACAGTTGCCTGGATGCAGTCAGCATGTAGCATTTCTGCTACTTTAAGTCTTACATATTTTAGGCTATCACTACTGAATAACGATATTTTAATTTCATCCCTCTATATTATTTGTGACCAATAATCATTTGTCCAATTAATGTGTTCCATTGCCCTCTGCATTCCCTTTTAACGCTTCTGTAAGTTGAGATACGGCTTTTTTCATGGAATTCTACCTTTTAGTCACATCTGCTAATCTACTCCTGATTGTTTTTGAACTGACAGAAACACCAGCATCACTCAGATGACCTCTGATGGGTGTCCATGAAATTCTTTTATATCTGAAATATAGTATTTTTGTTCTGTCATTAACAGATTTAAAGCATCTTTTTCGGCCATTTCCTGCTTTTTTCTTTTTATTAAATTTGTCTCCTGACATCTTAAAGATTTTCAGTCACCTAATGTAGTCACTAAACTACCCACCTGTTAAGTAATTTTAACAAAGGAAATATACCACTTTCTCGTCACACATGTGTCCAATCTATTCTTTTATTTGATATTGCTTTTTGACTAAATATCATTGTTATCCTGGCCAGAAAACAGCCCTGACCTCAGTCCTATTGAAAACTTACGGCAACATTTGAAAACACTTGTCTGAGTGAAATAAAAAGGATATAATTGTTTCCTGTCATCATGTATTAACGAAGGAATAGCTTAAAACTATTTTCAGCTCAATGAAACATCGATGTGGAGCTGTAATAAAGATTAACGGCAACCTCACTACTATCATCAGTATCTAATGTATATCGACAGTTATTACAGCATAAGTTTTTTGACATTGCAAATATTTGAATTTTGTTTTTTGTATTGAATTCAGTATTAAATTCCCTTTAAAATGATATAAAATATTTAGCATTTTGTGCAACGTAAAACTTTATATAAGCATACAAACTTAAAGAACCTAACAATTTAAAAGTGTCCACAGTTTTGGCCACCACTGAACAGATAAATAAAATTGAAGTGTCTGTTTGTAATTTGAAATTAACAGCTTTTTACTAAATGCATTTAAAAGTATATACGGTACTTATATGAAAAAATCAGTTTTTAAAATTTTTGTCTGTCTGTTCCAGCTAATCTCTGAAACGGCTGAACTAATTTTGACGGAACGTTTACTGGCAGATAGCTAATGTTATAAGGAGTAACTTATGCTACTTTTGTTTTAGGGGGAAAAAATTATGGTTCCGAGTATACACTATTTTAAGCGTTTATTACACAAAATTTGTAACAATGCATTATAAGTTTTTAAAAAAGCTGTTTCTGATCTTTTTTCATTCTGTGTTTTACCCATTTTCAACGATCGATTTTAGCTGCATTCATATTGGTCAAGCCTCTCCCCGCCCACCCAAAGACCGAAATTTTGCTTTCATTCATTATCGGTGCCTGCACCGTTTTTGAAGCTATTTTTCTTGCACTTAATGCATTTTATTATTTTTAAATTTTATATTTTCTTACTCTCCTGTATTTTATAATTTTAACTTTAAAGTATTTTAAATTAACAAAGGGCAAGAGTCAATATGTTAGTCTCTCAAAATCCTAACAATATGAGGTTATAGCTCGGAAGAGCTAGGTACTCAGGCCATCCACCCAACGATATTTTATTAAAAAAAATTAGGGTTCAGCGAAAACAAAATTAAAACCAATGAAATAGTGAACAATATCCAATTCAAATAAGGATTATTTATTTCAATAGGGATTATTTTATTTAATTAGCCTTTTATTTTTAGAGTGCGCTTTTTACGAGACATTTAAAAAGCATTTCTTCAGGGAACAAACGCGACGACTCATTTTAAACGAAAAAGAATACTTTGTTTTTACTGACTCACTTTTAATTTTTTAAAAACAAATGATTCTTTTTCGTTGCTATCGCAACCAGAGTTGATATAACCATAAGAACAGAACACACATAATACTATTGTAATTCTAAGAAAGCTATGAGCAATATAAGGATTAATCCTTACTAATATTATAAACGCTTAAGAGTTTGTATGTATGGATGTTTGTTATTTTTTCACGGAAAAAAAACTGAATGCATTTTAATGAAACTACAATAATATAGCTTATACTTTAGAATAACACATAGGCTGTAATTTATAGTGTGAAGTGTGCCCAAAATATAACGATAATTGTCAAGAAAGTAGGAAAAAAATTCTGCCATCTGCAAAAAAGACTGCGACAGCATATATTTATCTTGTTTGTGCGAAGCAAAACTTTCCCTTTTTGTTTTGTGTACGCCATGCGTCTGTTCGCGCGTTCGCTTTTAATGTATTCCTTTGATCAGTGTAATCGCTATTTTTTTATTATTTCAGAATAAAACTAGATTTCGAAGGGAGAGGTGGCAAGTTTTAACATAAAATGAATACAACAGAAAGTAATATTAATGTATTACACTTCCAGATATAAATTATTTACACTATTTTAAGCGTTCATTACACAAAATTTGTGACAATGTGTTACTTTTGCTGAACAGAGATCCACTTGTGACGGGGCTTTATCGCGACTTCCACTAATTGTCCTCTTGGGATTTCCTTGGAGCCAGAATGGCAATTCTTTCCAACCAACTCAAGAAGAGAACGTGTTTATGCAAATTAGGAATTATATAGATTGTGGAATGTTAGCATTCGTGATTATCGCTAAGTGGAGAAGTAATACTAGAAGTGATCGCTAAGTGAAGTGAGATAAGGTTCTAGAAGAAAAGTCTTAATTCGGCGCGTCGCGTCTAGTAGTGCCACTCTAGTTGAATTACAAGTGGATCCGAGACAAGAGGAACATTGCCTTAGCCAGAGTACAAGTCAGATTAAAAGTTAGCTTGAAGATTTACAGACCGTAGCTGTGTGCGTGCAAGGAATTAGCGGTAAGCTTATTCAATTAAACTTTAAGGATAGAGCGGATACTATTAGGATAAGAATTATATATATATATATATAATGTATAAAGTTAGATTCAGTGTTAATTGCGCTATTTATCAGTAATACGTGTTGCGTCTTCTCACTCTGAATCATCATCCTATGAGACTAGTGTTGTTGTATTGTATATAAACTAAGGTCATAATAAACTGATTTTAGTATGGCAGAATTTAGTCGTTCTTCTTTCCTTCCCTCAGACATAGGTCGTGTGAATAGTGGAGAAAGGGTATCCCCAACGGAGGGGACACCACATTGGCGCCCAACTCGGTTTGCTAATGGGCATTTAAATTTCCCTAACCCCGAGGTAGGAGGTGCATCAGGATTCAGAGTTTTGCCTGAACTTTCTTTTTCCTGGATCAGAAAACGTAGAGGAATTTTTGGAGTGTGTTGAGAATAATGTAAAGAGTTTTTGGAGATACCCAGTAATTTGGCATGTGTGTATTTGAAAGGTCATTTCCTGGGTAGAGCGAAAGATTGGTACAATATTTTTGGGTCTACGTTAGTGCAGGACACGGACTTCGCGCAATTGAAAGAGGCGTAGACCAAAAATTTTCGGAATAGGAAGGACTTAGAAGTAAAGTTCTACTCGGCGCATCTGAGTAGTGGTCAGGAGCCGACTGAGTTTATTTACGATTTGGTGAAAGTCCATAAAAAAACTCGGACTTAAAACGTCCGAAGAGGCTTTAGTGGAATATATATTTGCTCGACTCGAAACTCGGGTCCAAGATTATGTAGAGGTTCGAAACCCGACCACAATGGCTAAGTTATTGCAAGTGATGTCGAAGTTTGAGGAAAGGTATTCATGCAAGGAAATGCAGTGTTCGAGAACTAATGAGAATATGGGAAGACGAGATTGGGATGTGTGTCGGATATCTAACGACGGCAGAAGACAGAGAAATTGGAGGGATGAGGAAGTAGTACATAGACTAAATGATAGAAGGAATAGTTATAGAGGTAATTACGAGAATGGTCGTCAGAGGAACCAAGGATTCGAGAGCTGGGATTGATTTGATAGGGATAATCAAAGGTTTAATACTAATAATGGAAGGTATGAGTCTAGAAATAGGGGTCCGAGTGAAAATTTTAGTCGAGGGGGACCGAAGACATGGGGGTCGATTAAATGTATTGAACGTTCAGGTTGATCAATTGCAATCGCGGTAAAGGATATTCCTATTAGACTTTCAGCTACATGCATGTCTCCAGTGGAACTTCCGTATGTTCCTATATTATTGAATGAAACATCTACAAAGCACTATAGGATCTGGCGTGGAAAAGTCGTTTATATCTGAAGACATTTATTAGAAGTATTTTTTTTATAAACAAGTGAAGAAATCTCTTGCTCAGGTGGTCACGACACAAGGAGCCAAATGTCGAAATATAGGGGTAGTAGAGTTGCAAGTAAGGATACGGGAATTTATGAAACCCTGGCAGTGTCACGTTTTGGCGGATTTAGAATACCCTTGCATTCTAGATGTGGATTTCATTAGTGGATCGAAAATAGTATTGGATTTTGATAAGAAATCGTTGGCGATTCCAGATTCGCAGGTTGAAAAGACTATTCCATCAATTGATGAGGGGAATTTGGACATTGATCTTACTAAGACAGGATTAGAAGAGGGTCAGAAACAAGAGTTGCAAAATTTGTTTAATAATTTCAAAGGGTTGATTCAGATAAATCGGGACTCACGCATGTTTTCTATCATGAGACTGACACGGGTGATAAGCCGCCAGTCGTTTCGAGGCCGTATAGGTATGATAGGGTGAAACAAGGTATTTTGGATTATCATGTGGAGAAAATGTTAAAGGGGTACCAGCTTTTGTCACGAAACAAGGCACTAATGCGTTCACTCGCATGCCTTTTGGGCTGTCGGGGGCTGCTCCTAATTTTCAAAAAGCAATAGACATGATCTTAAAACCGGTAATAGGGTGGTTTGTGAGCGTATATATGGAAGATGTCATTATTTCGTCACCATCGTTTGCTCATCACGTTAAGCATTTAAGGTATCCGACTACGTTCGGAACTGTGATTTTGCAAAAGCGCGTAAATGGATAATATTTATGATATTTAGTGTCACTTAGATTAGAATACATGTATACAGTTGTTTTAAGGACATTGTGACAAAAAAAATTATTTAAATACAATATTTTGACAAAAAATTAACTTAGAATAACCTTTATTCGAAATGTTCTCCTTTTGTAAGAAATGCTTCTATTGTATTAATATTTTACCTGTATATAGCTCAGATCTCTATACAGAGGCTCAACTAGAGTTTTTGAAACGCATAACTTGGAAGTCGGTTTATCCATGTTTTACGAAAACAGAAGGGAGAAATTTTAAGAAAATACGCCGATAATTACTTCAAATGGTCGTAACTCTGAAAATAATTTGAAATTTTCAAAAATCATAGTTGAGCCTCTGTACAGAGGTCTGAGCTATATACAGGCAAAATATTAATACAATAGAAGCATTTTTTACAAAAGGAGAACATTTGGAAAAAAGGTTATTCTAAGTTAATTTTTTGCCAAAATATTGTATTTTAATAAATTTTTTTTTGTCATAATGTCCTTAAAACAATTTTATACATGTATTCTAATCTAAGTGACGCTAAATATCATGAAAATTATACATTTATGCGCTTTTTTAAAATCATGGTTCCGAACGTAGTCGGATACCTTAAGAGAAGTGTTTCGGTTGTTGTGCAGGAAGCGGGATTAACGTTGAATAAAGACAAATGTAAATCTGGTTGTGACAAGTTGAAGTATTTAGGTTGGGTGATTAGTAAGGAGTGGATTACAATGGACGAGGCTAAGGATAAAGCAATAGTTGAGAGGAGGCCCCCTAAAAATTCCACAGAAGTGTCCAAATTTTTGGGCGTGACCCAGTGGCATGCGAAATTTATTAAAAATTATGCCGATCTATGCGAGCCCCTTTATAAGCAAAAAAAGAAATTTAACAGATTTTGTTGCTCAGAAGAGATGCAGAAGGCGTTTGAAGTAATAAAAAAAGGTGATTACGGAAGCGCCTGTGTTAAAATTGCATGATTTTAAAAAAAACCATTCGAATTGTTTACTGATGCAAGTTCAATAGGCGTAGGAGCTGTACTCAACCGGGAGCAGCGACTAATCGTGTATGTCTCTCGCACGCTCAGTAGTGCGGAGAGAAATTACACGGTTACGGAAAGAGAATGTTTAGCAGAGATTTGGGCTCTAAATAAGTTTAGGACGTACTTTGGTTCACTGCCAGTAAAAGTAATGACAGATCATGCAGTGTTGACGAGATTGACTAATGGTAAAAATTTATCTAGTAGAATAATACGGTAGATTTTAAAATTAGCTGAATTTAATATAGAAGGGGAACACACCGTCCTGGAACTCAAAATGCGGTGGCAGATGTTTTGTCTAGGAACCCGGTGGAAAGTACAGTAGGGGAAAAGGTTGCTTGTGTAGTAATAAGAGATTTGGTACTTTCGTCTCTGGAGCAATTAATCGAAGAGCAGAGAAGGGACCCAGAGTTAGGTTATATATGTAGATACCTTGAAAACCCAGAGGATAGCTCGGTTAATGCGACAATCTGTGAGAACTAGTCTCGCGACTTTCGATTAGTTGAAGGCTTGTTATTTTATGCGAAATATGCAACTACTCTAGGAGAAACAAACGAGAGTTTATATTCCACAATCATTGCGAGGAGAGGTATTGCGTGAATTTCATGACAAGCCCATAGCGGGTCACTTAGGGCGAAAGAAAACGTACATTAAAATCCGTGATATTTGCTATTTTCCCTATATGAAAAATATTTCAACCAACATGTCTTATCATGCCATGTATACCAGACCGTTAATTATAAAATCGCGTTACCAGCTGGTCGTTTAATTCCGATAGTAACAAATTATACGAATGAGATAGTGACGTTAGATTTATTAAGTTCGTACCCTGCGTCGCGAGTTAGAAGAAACCGCTACGTGTTAGTAATTACGGACCACTTTTTAAAGTGGCCCAAAGTAATACCCCTTTAAAAAGGCCTCAGCTAAAGTAATAGCAGATAGTTTATTTGATAATTATATATCGCGTTATGGAGCTCTTATAAAAATGATAAGTGATAACAGTCCCCAATTTATATCCGAAATTTCTGAGCATTTGAGTAATCCAGCGTTTCTCAAACTGTGAGGCGCCCCCCCCCTAGGGGGGTGAGAGGATATTAAAAAGTCGAAAACAAAAGATTATTTTAAAAAATTATTAATTTGCTGAAAGTAAACAAACAAAATGCATTCTGGCATAATAAAAAATATAATATAAATTTACAATGATATAATACACTTATAAATGTATCAGTACTTCACAATGTGTTTTATAAGTAATTGAACAATATTATGTTAAGAGCAAGTTTAATAATTACCAGTGACTCCATAGGCTTGTCATATATACAGTTATATATACAAATTAATACTTATCTTGATAATTTGTACGGTTTATAATTAATCCCTTAACTGCTGAGATTAAAAGTCATACGGTTCAATCCCCAACGCCACTGTTTTCTCATGTAGCCGCGCGTATTAGATGTATTGGAGGAGGGAGGGGGATAAAAGAGGAATAAAAAAGCAAATCCTCTGAAATACGTAAATCCTTCGCAACACTGTCAAGTTAATTTTATTGCATTACAAAGCTTTCGGAATATAATTCTATGGATAGAAGTTCACAGAAAAGATTGTACTTCGGAAAGACGTATATATATACGTCCGGACCAATCAATACATTGGCTAACTAAAACGTTTATATACGTCGGTGGAACTTAAGAGGTTAAAGTTGTATTGTAGCTTTAGCATATCAAAGCATAGTATTACTGAATTCAATACAGTGTTTTTGATGGAGAAAGGGGGGGGGGGGGATGGAAATTATGACTGAAAATTGGGTCGCAAGAATCGTGAGAAGCACAGGAGTAATCAATTGGGCATACAGCATGTTAAGATAGTTGTGTATAGACCTCAGTCGAATAGAACTGAGCGCGTGAATCGAGATCTTTTGTAAATAATTGCCAGTTATGTTAACGATAACCATGAAACCTGGGACCAGTTCTTAAGAGAGTTCGCCTATGCATTAAGAACGGCAGTGAATGAGACTACAGGAAAGACCCCAGCAGAATTGTGTTTGGGTAGAAAATTGATTACCCCGTTTTAAAAGTTAGTGATGGTATCGGATGGAACAGAGTTTGCAGTAGGAGATATTGAGAAATTATTTGATGAGGTGGGAAAGAATACTTAAAGCTAAGCATGAAAAATGGGCGAAATATTATAGTAGACGGAGGCGAGATGTTCTGATTATGGTCAACGACTGGGTTCTTTTGCAAACACATCCCTTACGTTCAGCAGCAAAAAAGGTGGTCGCGAAGTTTAAACCAAAGTTTGAAGGTCCATATAGAGTATTAAAAGTGCAGAATAATTATTTAATAGTTTGGAAAGCGGGAAAGAGATTAACGGTCAACATAGATCAAGTCCGATTATATCATCAAAGGAAAAGTGACGAGAACGTGATAAGAGTGGGAAATTCGGATAGCAGTGGTTCAAGATATCAAGCGAGTAGTTTTGAGGGTGTGCGACCTAGATCAGATTGGTCACAAAATAGTAAGAATAGTGGGTCAGGTGAACGAGAGACGAGAGGTAAAGGGGGAAATGACAGGTCTTAAGGCGGATCAGGGTGATAGGCGCATGACTGTTACTGATAAGCGTAAACCACATGTAGGGTCAAAGGAGTCTTCGCCACAAATAAGCAGTAGGTTAAAGAAGAATAGGAAATAGGAGATCGGATATAAAAGGTCAATCAACCTTCAAGGTCAGGGGGAACGGAAAGGAAGCGTGGCAAAGTTCCAATTAGACAGGGAGATAAGAGAAGCTTACCAGCATCCTCTAACTGTTCTAATTATTATAGAAAGAAATTATGGAGAGCGGAAGCAGCGACATCAGAACTATATATAGGCCGGTATAATTTGCGGTCAGGACATAAAAGAAGCAGCGGAATCCAGACCATCCAGAGGACAGACTCAGGACCAAGGGGGACCAGTCTGGTCCAGAAAAAGATGCCAGGAATCCAGATCCTACAACAAAGAGCACAGATACAAGCAGCAGTCTACACGCCAGAGTCGTCAGGAGCAGGAACAGGAGCCCAGGAGTGGACGAGCAAGCCGTCAGAGTTCAAGAAGAAGCAGAGAAGCCAAACAGCAACAGCGCCAGGAAATGGGAGGAAAATCCACCAGCAAAAGGACGGCGTCGTTGGAAGCTCTAGTCGGAGTCGTCAGCAACAAGAAATATTAACCAGGTTATATCGTTTCGTTATATATATATTTTTTTTACTGACAGACAGTCAGGCGGATTATTGCAAGATGCAAGTCAAATGTTTCTTAAAAATATTTGGTTATTTACAAAAGTTGACACTACATTGAGGTGCATTTTCCCCGATGTATGAAAAATGAACTTTTGTATTTATAAATTTAGCCCAAAGTGTGAAAAACAATTGTATGTATACATTTGTTTACTGCTGTTTATGACTTCGCTGAGATGCGAGAATTCCTTGGGTTGTTTGTTTAAAATGATTATTGTAAAAATGTTTGTAATTGTATACTGTATATATTTATGTATTGAGTGATATTAATGTACGTCTGGTTTTGGGAACTCGGTGTAGATAGAACATTAATCATAACACTAACAGCGCTGCGCGATTAGAGGGGAATAATTGTGATTTGAAATATGTGTACAATGTATGAAATATGTAAAGTATAATGGTAATGTGTGGAAAATTATTATTGTACATCACTTAAAGAGTTCTCATTTCAGGGTGGCTGACCCTGATGTTTTGAAGAAATACAGATTTTTATTTTAGGTCGAAATTGTGTGCAGATGAATCTAGAAGATTCTATTGGAGTCACATATTTAGAAGATGAAAAAGTATCTGTTAAAGTATTTAAGTTTCGGTTTGTGTACGGCCGGGTTTTTTATGGCCCTATTTTGCAAAAGCCTTTTTTCCCCTAGGTCCGTTGCCCAAATGGGGTGCACCTTCATAAATTATGTAAAGGTTAATGATCATGAGTGAAGACATTAAAAACTTAAAGAATGATAATTTTGGTGTAATTATTTGAGTACAGTTATTGTTGCTATTTTAAAGTATTGGCGAAAATTTAAATGTCAAATTTTTTAACGTAATTTTTTTCGGGCCGTTAAGACCCTCGAATAAATCCCGTTTCCTTCTTGGAGGGGATTGTGACGGGGCTTTATCGCAAATTCCACTAATTGTCCTCTTGAGATTTCTTTGGGGCCAGAATGGCAATTCTTTCCAACCAACTCAAGAAGAGAACGTGTTTATGCAAATTAGGAATTATATATATTGGAATGTTAGCATTCGCGATGATCGCTAAGTGGAGAAGTAATACTAGAAGTGATCGCTAAGTGAAGCTCTGAGCTCTAAGTAAACTAAGTGAAGTAAGATAAGGTTTTAGAAGAAAAGTCTTAATTCAATGCGTCGTCTAGTAGTGCCAGTCTAGTTGAATTAAAAGTGGATCCGAGACAAGAGGAACATTGCCTTAGCCAGAGCAAGTCAGATTAAAAGTTAGCTTGAAGATTTACAGACCGTAGCTGTGTGCGTGCAAGGAATTAACGGTAAGCTTATTCAATTAAACTTTAAGGATAGAGTGGTTACTATTAGGATAAGAATTATATATAATGTATAAAGTTAGATTCAGTGTTAATTGCGCTATTTATCAGTAATACGTGTTGCGTCTACTCACTCTGAATCATCATCCTATGAGACTAGTATTGTTGTTGTATTGTATATAAACTAAGGTCATAATAAACTGATTTTAGTATGGCAGAATTTAGTGGTTCTTCATTCCTTCCCTCAGACATAGGTCGTGTGAATAGTGGAGAAAGGGTATCCCCAATGGAGGGGACACCACGCGCTTAGGAAGGTGTTTTCAAAAATCGACTGACAAGAGAGAGTTACGGGGAGTTATAAATAAATAAAAATCCCTTTTATCAGCTATTAGATCTACAGACTTAAAATTTAACAAACATGGTTCACAATAAAATCACTTGGTACCAACAAGGAACATGTTGTCTTATGTATGCCATTAAAATAGAAATGTGTTGAAATGCACAAATATTAATGCCCACATTTCTATTAAACTACACATAAAAAGTTATTCTTTTTTCTTACCTTGATTTTTTTGTAACATTTCCCCTTCCCTTTTCCTAAATTGCTCATTTTAACAATGCAGAATTTATTACTCATTAACTCCTTTGGTACAAATTTATTTGAAAAAAATATTGCTTGCTCATATATATTTAATCTGCTGATCCACAGAATAATTTATGAAGACAATAGATTTTGTGTGAGAATTCATTTGAGTGATATGATGCGCATATGAATTAGAATTGTAAATCAGATGTTAATTCATAAAAGGAACAAAATGAAAATATATTGAAAGAATCGCAAAAAGCAAATTATTTTCAAAGAATGTTATTTTTTGTTGCAAATGGTTAAATATAGAGGTACTTAAAACTGCCACCTAGTTTCCTTTCCTAATTTAAGGAGAATAGTAAGCATGGCATTTTTTTGTTGGATGTTTCTTTGATACTATGGTTGGAATATTTTGCGAATTTGCTTGCAATCGAAATGTGTCATTATTCGATGGAGGCCCATGACAATAATTTGGCAAAGTTTTGTTTCTCTTATCATGAATAAAAATGTAGTTGTTGAATTGTTTCATAGTTTGAATGACAAATTAAGACTTGTTATTTGTAACTTATGCGAGACAAGTGCTTAACGAGCCTCAGACATTGAATC
>BMAV01011462.1:333354-353554 GCA_019973955.1 Trichonephila inaurata madagascariensis | reverse complement strand
AAAGTGATCAAAATATTGAAACTTCTATTTTGCTTTTTTTAATTATTATTATTATTTTTTATTTTTGTCACTAAATTTTTCTAAATTAGAAGCATTTAAGAACCCCTCTCACAATTTCTGCATCAGTAAACGGTTTCATATGATTACCAAAAATATAACAAATTTCATAGGGTGCCTTTGTTACCCCTGTGACATTACCACTGACAAAACACTTTTTTCTGTTGTAAAGATTATTCAAGAAAGCCTCTTTATATCACCTCTTGAAAGAGATCTTCGAGGAAAAGTGTCATTGAATGTGTGATTCCTGTTTATTGGTATTTTTTAAACACAACACTTACATGACAAATCAAGCAATTACTAAACCATGCTTGTTTTCCACTACAAAATAGTTAACTTCCTAATCGTCTTGAGACAATCTATTTTCTTCGAATATTTTTCGCTTGTAAGATATGAAATACAGTAAAAAATTAGTTCCACTCAAAAAATGGTCGCTACTCCACTGTTGTCTATTATCACTAATCAGAAAAAAATAAATAAAATAACAATTCGCACTAATACAACATCGAGAGCGAAAAGCAGGATTGATATATTTGATTTTTTAAAAAAGAATTCCCCACCAAATTTTCATAAATAATTGAATTTCTCAGAGCAATGGTCCATGACCGGGCTACATAAAAAGGCCCGGTGGGCCGCAGGTTGAGTATCGCTGGTATTATAATAAAGAAAAACAGGACATGTAATATATACTCTTAGATTATTTAAGCAGTAGAAAAAAAAACAAACAGAATTTAGTGCAGCTGTGTAGTTATGTTTAAGTTTTTACAATATATAATTTTGTAAATTTTAGGCTACTTTTTTTTTAATCAAACTTATATTTAAATACACTGAAGGCCACACAAAATGCAACACTCTGAAGGAAGCATACAAACCATGTGAAATTTGCATCATGCGTTGGCGGTGATGAAGTATGCAGATCGTTAGCATTATAGCGCAGACGCACATCACAGGCGACCGTAACGCTACCTACAAACACTACAAAAAGGGAGAACAGATTGGCGATTTGAAATGCGGCAGTTATTATTTCGTGCGTTTTTTTTTTTCTCGCGTAAGCTGTTTACCTATGCCTCGTGGAAAAAATCGAGCGTCTTTTGACCAAGTTCCTGAATTCGACCGAGGAGTAGCGTATAGGGATAGCGGATTATCCTTCAGAGAAGACGGTCAACGTGTTGGACGAAACCAAGAAACTGTGATGGGATCTGTTATCGCTGGATGCAGGAGGAGATGACGGGGCCGATCGCACCCACCTCGTTGCAGCACTGCCCGTGATAACAGGTGGACTGTGCGCATTTCAGTGATGGATCACGCAGCCAGATCTCTAACCATAGCACAACAGATTAAGTATGTTACGCATCATTCAGTATCCACTCATGTTATTCGACGCCGTTTGCAGCAGAGTGGAATGTACGCAAGGCGTCCATTGCTTCATTTATCCTTGACTGGAAACTAAGAGCGTTTTCACCACAAATGGCACCGTGAACGGTGGACATGGACAACAGAACTGAAAGGCATAGTGTTTACTGACGAATCCCGCTTCTGCCTGCAACATCACGATGATCGGATTCGAGCTTGGAGGTGGTGAGAGGAAGCTGAACTATTGCGGTATGCATCGCCACACTGGTCCTACACCCAGGTGTCATGGTTTGGGGTGGTATGGATTTCACTGCCACACCCCTCTACTACGCTTTGCTGGTACACTCAACAGCCAGCGCTACATCTCTGAGATGCTGGAACCTGTGATCCTCCCATACATTCAGCATTTGTTATCATCCATATTCCAATAGGATAATGCATGACCACAAATGGCACGCAATGCTCGAGTTCTTCTTTACCCATCAGATTGAATTGTTTCCTTGGCCTGCTTGTTCTCCCGATCTATCGCCAATCGAAAACGTGTGGACCATGCTTGCACAACGACTGGCCTGCTATACACTACACGCTGCTACACCAGATCAATTTTGGCAATATGCGGAAGCCGCATGGGCTGTTGTACCACAAAGATACATCCAAAGCCTCTTTGATTCTATGCCAAGGGGTGTCGCAGCGGTTATAGCCAACAAGGGCGGCTACACTAACTACTGATTTTATTATTATTCACACGTCACAAGAAGCTGTAATTTTAATCGTTTGATCTTTGTACAACATGTTATCTGCCAAGTAAATTTCGCTGTGATATATTTGGTCCTTCTTGGTGTTAAATTTTATGCAGCCAGCAGTGTATTACAAAAGTTTAATTCAAAACGCAAGAAAAAAAAAACCTTTAATACTTTAACGATTACAGGCAATCATTATTCAATAAAATAACTAATTAAATCATAGAATTCAATAATTTTATGTACTTTAACTGATTTGTGTTTTGGTAATTTATGTAGTATCTAATTATTTTGCGAATATACACTGAGTGACCAAATTATTATGACCCCTTGACTTTTTTTACGAAGATCAACCATAAATTCCTATAGTTGCCGCTAGGGGGAGTGATAGTTCGTAATAGGGAATACAGGAATAGTGAAGCATTGTGAAATGTTCGAGATCAGCAGTTACTAATGTTTGAAGAGAGTGGATTACTAAGCAGAAAACCAAGTCTCAACGTCAGGCTTGTGGTTGTCACAGGCTACTGAAAGCTCGCTCGGAAAGGAGAATTGCGAAAGTTAACCACAGAACAGCAACAGAACAGCAACTGTACGCCAAATTGCGTAGGATTTTAATCAGATAGCAACCGCGAACTTCTCTGTATGAACTGTTCGTTGCACGTTACACCGTATAGGCTATAATGCCAGACGACTATCGGACTTGAACGCGAGCAAACGTTTCCGGTTCGCAAAGGAGCACAAGGATTGGATAGACGTTGACCGGAAAAAGGTCAGGTGGTCCAATGAATCACGTTTTCGATTACATTCTACATATAGAAGGGTGCGAATATGGAGAATGTAGAATGAAAAAAATAAGGCTTGGTCCCATTTGTATTGCCATAGCTCTTCATGGTGGAGGAAAAATTAGGGTTTTGGGGATGTTTTCTTGGCGTTGTATTGGTCCTTTGATTCGTGTGGAAGAATATCTGAATGCCCTAGGGTATTCAAGCGTTATCGCAGATCAAATACATCATTTTTTTTATTAATAAAGTACCCTGCCAGAGATGGATACCTTCCGTGGAACAACGCTTATTGTTATACTGATGGAAATGTCCCCATATGGTTCAAAAAAAGATTATGACATAAACTTTACCTTGCTTAGTTGGCCTGAAAAATCACTAGATCTCAATGCAATTGAGATTTTGTGGAATGAGGTCGAACGGGGTATTAGAAAGCTGGATCCAGTATCATTTAATCTGAAGGCATTGGGAAGTACAATTCATCAGATATGATCTCAGATTCCTGATACCAGCATCTCATAGAGTTCATGCCAAGAATTATGGGCAAAAGGTGGTCCAATATTGTATTGAAGGGGTGGTCTTGTGAAGTGTTTGAGAGCAGCAGTTATTAATGTTTACAGAGAATGGATTTCAGAGCAGAAAACCGGCCTACAACGTCAGGCTTGTGGTCCTCACAGGCTACTAAAAGTTCACTCGGAAAGGAGAATTGCGAAAGTTGTCCAATCCAACAGAAGAGCAACTGTACTTCAAATTTCGGGGCATCTTAATCAAGGAGAACCTCTCATCGCCGCATCGTATAGGCTACAGTAACCTATTACTGTCGGCCTTGGACCTTGTTATTACTTTGGCCCAGTCCGAAAAGGAGCACAAAGATCGGATAGTCATTGACTTGCAAAGGGTCTTGGGGTCCGATGAATCACGATTTCGATTACCTCCTACTGATGTGTGTGGTAGGGTGCGAATACATAGAAAGCAGAACGAAAGCTTGCTCCCACCTGCATTGCCGCAACTCTTCAAGCTGGTAGAGGCAAAATTATGGTTTTGGGAATGTCTTCTTGGTATTTCATATGTTCTTTGATTCATGTGGAAGGATGTCTAAATGCCCAATAGTATTTAACTGTTATCGCAGATCAAGTACATCCTTTTATATAACTAAAGTAACCTTGCCACAGATCAATCCTTTCAGCTGGTTGAGTTGGGTTGAGTTGAGTTTGGTGTTTTATGGCGCAAGAGCCAGTTTTGGCTATACTGCGCCAAACATTCATAGGTCTGTGGTCTGGACGGGAAAAGGAGAAATTGGATGACAAGATGGAGGGTCGAAAATAGAGAAGGATCACTGGGGTATCCCGGGGTCGTGACACCCGTGTTTACCAAAGATAGTAAACCCCTTGGGAAAAGGAAAAGATCACTAGAGGGTACTTCGAGATTATGACACCCGTACCCACCTAAAGAAGGTGAACCCCCTGAGGGGTTCCTTTCAGCTGGATAATGCTCCCTATTATAAAGCTGGCATCAGTGGCGTAACGTACACCGCCGCATCGCAGGGGACCTAAGGCCTGACTGACGCAAAGTACGCAGTCCTTTGTAAGATTTGGTTTGGGGCCCAAAACCTGACTGTACCATCTGGCAATAAGATCCAGTATCATCCAATCTGAAGGCATTGGAAAGTGCAACTTATCGGATATGGCCTCTTATTCTTCATATTACCTACCAACAACTCATAGAGTTTATTCCAAGAAGAATCCACGCAGTATTAAGAGCAAAATATGGTTCAATATTGTTTTGAGAGGTTCCTCATAATTAATTTGGCCACTCAATGTACATATATTTAACATAAACTTTTGGGGATTGCATGCTGTAACTTTATTTGCTTTGCTTAATTTAAATGCTCTTTCGAATTAAAATTAACTAAAGAAGTAGTGAAACTTTTACCTGCATTTTTAGATAATGTTTACCTTTTCTTTAAAAAAATGTTTTAGTTTCTTTAACCAATATGTATTCTATCAATTGTTATAATAATTTCCGTTTTTTAAATACAGAATTTCACATTGTTTTGAATTTAACACATTGCACAAATGTGAAGCTCTGTACATTTTTTTAAACAAAGGTTGTACATTTTTATTATTATTGCGTACAATTTATATATATATATATATATATATATATATTTAGCATACGTTTAAAATAAGAGAATATCCAATTAAATAATGATTGAAGAACAGAATTCGCAAGAATCTGAAATATAGAGCAATTGAAAATATAAAGAGTCATTGAACTAAAGTGGATAACTATTATGATTTCTAAAGCTGTCACTGATTTAGGACAGTTAAATAGAGCTAAGCATTGCTTTATAGAATCCAACCTTCCCCTTCAGCAGAAATTTTCGACATAATAGGAAAACAGAACCCTATCGAAAATTAGGTCTATAAAAATATGATTATAGTATTCGAAGACTCTTTTTTTTTAGTTCATGATATCTCTATTTGTACTGGTCATTTATATTTGGAGAATAATTTATTTCAGTGATTAAAATTCGCTTCAAGAATGCACATATTTCTATTTCTTAGTCAAATAACTCCGACTACTTTTGTAATCTTGCAACCTTTTGCTTTAAATTCAGTATAAGAGGCAATTGCCTTGTAGTGATTTTGCGAAATTGCAACTTATTCAAAATAACGAATTGCACACTTTCTTACATGCTCGTTTTACGACTAATTTCGTTAACTTTCAATTGTGGGTCATCAAGAATAAGATCTAAAACTTTTATTCTTGTTAGACTTGTGTCTTGGTCGATGTTTGAACAAATTTTTCAATTTCTACATGACGATTTTTAAACATTTGCACATTCGGGACATGATAAAGCGTCATTACCAAAAGGGCCATTCAGTTTGTGTGAAATTTCAATAAGTTTGATATTTTCATTTGTAAGAATTGAATAATTAAATAAGCGACTGAAATAGGTGATTTGTATTTACTTATGTTAGTGAGGAAATGACCATATATAATACATAATAGTTTAAAAAAACTAAAAAACACTCTCTTATAGTTAATCGAACTAAGTTGTAAATTAATATTTTAGTCGCCAAATCTGGAAATGGGACCTGATATTAGTCGCGCGAGGAGATCTGAAAATGGGAAATCGTTAATCCTGATGATCCTGATCAGGACAAGGGAACAAAATTATGAAATAATAGTATTGTCATCGATCCTGGACAAGTGAGCAAAATTTCGAATTAATATGGCCTTTTAAAGTGGGTAAAATTCGAGTTCAAAGATTTCGTTACATACAGAAGAAGCTTATAAAAGGGTGTTAAAAAAGGAATCGATGCTAAATGTTATTTAAACCATTGCCATATATTTCCGCATATAAGCTGAAAGTGCTTTTTATGTTCAAAATTTTACCTGAAATTCGGAATCGGTATATAAGCCGAATTTTGGAGAAATATATCCTTTAATTTTCAAACGTGTACCATGAGGGTGAAAATGTTGCCTAGCGGGTACAACGAGTGGAATATTTTCTAGTCAAATTGCAGCATATTAAAACGCGAAAGCGACGATAGTTTTATTTCTAATGATTCTACCTAACCATTATTTCCACATTTGTTATTGTGGCTTTGGTAACCGAGTAGAGTCATGGTCACTAACTCGTAAGCCGTATTCACACCAAGGCTTTCAGTGTTGAGCGTCTAGCCAATCTCAGAGACGTCATCTCGCCCAAGATGAAGTCTCTGATTGGCTAGGCGCTCAACTCTTGAAGCTAACTGCCTTGGTGTGAGTGCAGCTGTAGTTGCTGTTGTCAAGTCGCGGATTTGAGACCTGATACCATTGAAAACCCTTGGTGTAGAGGGACTGATGTACGTTAAACCTGTCGTGGCTCGAGTGAGTAAGTGAATATTAACGTCGCACTGCTCAGCTACACGAGGGCTTTTGGCGACGGACCTCGTAATTTTGAGCCATGATCAAGTGACGAGGATGATACCTGAGCTGGCACCCTCCTCTCCTAACTACCACACAAACGGGGGTGGGGCGTTTGAGCTCCCGATTTCACGTGCCTCGATCCCCTACACGGTGGTTCTTCAGTGGCACTGGGCTCGAACCCATGACATGCCTGCCACGAGCTCGTTACCTCGACCACTAGGCTACCGCTCTACCACGTATATAAGTTGAACTCCATACTTAAGCTTTCAAATATTCGGAGTGTATTCAAGGGAAATGAAAGGCATTTAAGGCTGTGTTTTCGGTTAATGTTAAAGAATAGGACCCGAATTTGGAACATTTTTTCAGATATAAAAAAGAAATGAAAAATTAATATGTTAGTTTGGCTTCACTATCCTTTAGAAAGCAGCATTTTTTATCATACTTCTCTTTTTTAACAGAGTTGATTCATTTTTTCTGGTATTAAAATGTGTTTCGCGTTTTTTCTCCTGTACCGTAATGTTAAATGGGCTATGCCTTCCCGTATTATAATAAAAAAGAAAGTATTCATGGAATATTTTAAAATTTTTAAAAACACTATATTGTTAACAGAGATACGAGCTATAATTCTACAAATTTCCATGGAAATTGAGGCATTTTTCTGTCTGAAAATGTGCTTCGTGTTTAGTTCAAGCTCTCGTACTTTTACCGAAAACAGCCTTAAAAGGTCGTTTTTATTCCACCTTCGTAAGAGATTAACCACATTCTATGTTATTGGGCACTGTTTTCTGTAAATGAACTGGTCCAGTTTTATATACGAATATCTTAAGTCACGCGTTTTATGCTATATATGTTACATTAAATTTAAACACTTTGTGATTTATATTATCAAAGATACTTCGTAGAAAATAGATTATTTTTATGAAAATTCATGTTAACCAGTGATTCACAATCACTGTGCCGCCAAAGTTTTTTAGTTATACTCTGAGAAAAAAATAAAATCTGGAATCGAATCATTCGGCCGTTTCATAGAAATAAACTGTAGGGGTATTCGTGGTTTACTTAACTTATCCTTTTGTGGATAAATGGATATAAAAAAATTGATTGGGTTCGTAATCCATTTGTATAATAACCGATACATCTGTATATGAATTAACTTTGAATGAAGAGGAAAAACTAATTTAATGCTATGTATAATAATCGAGATTTAATTTCAAAACATTGGGGAGAGTCAATTAGTTCATTGTGCATTAAAAAATAAAATAGTTTTTCCCCAATAAACTCCCCCCCCCCCCCCAAAAAAAAAGCTTTAAAATATTGCCACAATTTTCTACATCTTATTTGCGCGAATTCGGATTATCAGCATTAACAAATATAAAAAGATCGAGACTTTTAAATGTAGATGACGAAATGAGAGAGGCATCATTTTAACGACCAAATATAAACGAAATTATCAAAAATCATCATGCTCAAATTTCGCATCAATTGTAATTACTTAAATATTTTGTCGTGCGTATTATTTTATTTAACACTGAAAATTATCAAAAAATTTTACATAGTGTATTATAGATAAAACAAGTTTAAAGTAATTTTACTTATTGTTAATGCGCCACCAGATTTTCAAATTGTTAAAAGTGTACTGCAGAAAAAAAAAGGTTGAGAATCACTGATGTAAACAATATGGATTTAAATACCGTAAAAGTGAAATCCTTACGCGAGTTCATAATATTGGATTACCATAAAATCTTCATTAACACTTTGAGGAATCCTTAAATATATAATTTCAACTGGAAAGTGTGAGATCACAAGTATGTACTCAACACACAAATACCTAATGTTTTATGCTTCATTATTATTTAAAAATTTATAGAAATGTCAAAAATCCTAAATATTCCACGAGTTAATAGTACAATGCAACAAGTTACGAACTCTTGTTGATTTTTAGTACTTTTTGACCAAACTGTATCATACGCTTGTAACTATTTACTAGTAATCATATTTATCACGTAAGTGTGAATTGTATAATTATTGAAAAGTGAAGATAATGTTGGTTAATGAGGATTTAAAATAGAAAATGATCTCAGCCTTTCTAGAGGCGTGTCTCTCACCCTTGTTAACCAAAAACAAATTCCATTGAAGAGAGGAAAGATACTCAAATGCCTTGGGATCAAATTTCGCATTTATGTAAAAAAAAAGGAAACCACTAAGATTTTACTGTCAGAACTTTGACCATATGCAGATTATTAATTACATTTGAAATTTAATGTGCAATTAACCAACTTCGAAGTGAAATTTATTTCACTTAAAAAATATTTCCAGTCCTGTTTAATATCAAGTTGGTAGTGTTTCCAAATACATAAATTTACGACAGTTCTATTTATATTTGAATTTAAACTTTCACCCATTTGAAGTTAATCATTTTACTAACAGTTCTAAATTTATAACCAAATTTATTTCAATCGTCAATGCTACAAATTATTTTTCGATTGAATTATACGATAGATCATTACAAATTAAATAGGCTTGTATAAGATAATATTTTGGTTGTCTCAGATTTAAATTGCAGTACTTTGTTAGGAAGGTACTTTGTACATATGATAAATACAATTGAATCATTATTACTTGTCCATTGAAAGGCAGTAAGTGAATTCATTTGTAAATAAATTCAAATTGTAAACATGATATCTTTTATTTGCTAAAGTCATACATGCTCAATTTTAAAAAGCATTATTTAGTGCAGAAGTTTTACATTCTTAAATTTCTTGTGGAAGCCAAATTTAAAGTACATTTCGCAAGTTTATACTATTTTAATTAAGTTATTTTTAATATAATCCTAATCCAAGTTTTACAGATATAAGTACCTAATCTATATCACTTTCCTATTGAATTGATTTAGAGAGATTATGCTCAGAAATGCAACATCAAATTTCCAGTAGAGCATGATCTTAAACAATAATTTAACACTTTTTTTACTAAAAACATCAATTCTAAATTACTCTAGTTTTCTCGATAGCATTTAAAGCCTGCTTTGAAAGATCAGTTCTATTGATGGACATGCAATTACTTACTGGCCATCTTTAAAATACATGAAATGACCAAATCAGAAAACTTACCGAAATTCCTAAAATAGTAATAATTAAAATACTTAAATATTGCGATGCAAGTTACCTTTTGTTGTACATCGATTTCTTAAAATATTAAAAAGCTCGTATGGGAAAATCTAAACAGAACTTAAATGTACAATATCATTTCATAATATAGTAACATTTCGTAAAAAAAATTCCCATTGATCCTGAATCCTTGATATTTAAGACATAACTTCTTTAACAGTGTAAATCGAAGTGATATTCAATTAAGTAAAAAGTACATTAACGATAAGATCTGCAAAGTACTGCACTGTAGCTCTAAAAATTTTGAACATCATCACTTGAATAGCCATGCGAGCTATAAATGATGGAGCTCCTGGTATGATTCGACCTTCATTGTCGACTTTGTCTTCGGCTCTTGATCTTCGCGACTCGTTTCTGAAGTCCCTTCCGAATATAAAGGTTTGTACCATCTCTGGAAAGAAATATTCTTGAATATCGTTTGTCTCTCTTTCTGAAGAATGGTTCATGACAGGCCCGCTTAGCGCAATCGTGAGTAAACCGAAAATAATCATTATTTGTAGAAACTTCATGGCTTGCTTGGATGCTCTCTCAGTGGTTGAAATTATCAAAACTACTAGTGACGAGTCTTCTTAGATCACTAATGGATGAGAAATTGATGTAAAATAATAGTTATCAATTACTGAAATTCGACTTAACTGTGAGATTTGCATTTATTTATTTTTTTCAAAAATTGCATATCCTCACACACATTGTTTTAGTTAGAATGTCGTGTTTTTTTAAAATTTGCATTAGTGTCTACAGTTGCCAATAATTTTGCTATACTGGAATGAATTTCTTAAATAGCCTCCCTAGCGGCATTGTAATTCTAAAATTTGCATTCAACTATTTTTTTTTTAAATAAAAGAAGTTTTAAGGTTCTGTAAAGATAACTGTTGACAGTCAAATTCTTTTTAACTAATTGTTTTGTTCCGCGTGGCATTAAGCCATTGTCAGACAAACAGAATTTCTTATAACTTCCCCGAACATAATTTAAGAGCGAAATCGTGGAAGAAGCTGAAAATATTTACTTAGTGATATCTTCGTTACAAAATCAATTCCCATCAATTACAGAAATTGAATTTGTGATGGGCAAATTGATTACTTATCAACAGCACCCTTGCGACCGCAGTAGCCAAATGGTTTTTGTCACGAATTCGTGACAGGCATTGTTCCTGTCGAGCTGTGGGTTCGAGTCATGGTGTCACTGAAGTAAGTGAATTTTGACGTCGCACTGTTCAGCTACACGAGGGCTTTTGGCGACGGACCTCGTAATTTTGAACCATGGTCAAATGACAAGGACGACACCACAGCTGGCACTCCAACACTTCTTCTAACTACTATGCCACACCAACGGGTGGACGTTTGAGCTCTCGACATGTTTAACGTGCATTGCCCCCCTACACGGCGGGTCTTCAGAGGTAATAGGCTCGAGCTCATGACATGCCTGCCACGAGTCTGTTACCTTGACCACTAGGCTACTGCGGCCACATGGTGTCACTGAAGGCCCACCGCCTAGAGCAGAGATGGCGAACCAGTGGCCCCCGTGCCATTGATGGCCCGCGACAACAATATTTTTGGCACGCCAATGATCAAAATGGTTTGCATTTTCAAAATTCACTATGAAGTATTACGAACAAACGCGGAGGCCGTGGGTAGCCTAATGGTTAAAGCACCGGACTCCGGATCGGAAGGCCTGGGTTCGATGCCCGTACCGCCAAATACCCTCCGAGTACACGCGGAGTACGTGCTCGTTAAATCAGTGGGTCCGAAAGTCTTGTGGGCTGAATCACGAATGCAGGGAACTGGAGAAAATTTCCCTCCAATTCAGTTCCATGCCTAAATTGAGGAGGTGGAGATAGGTAGTGTCGCCATCTATCTTACCTTCGGGAATTTCACCGAGCTAAATCGTACTGTCACCTGTATGGTGCTCAAGGCTAAGGCCAACGCCAGGCGTACTTCTAGCCCATTGCCACGATGAATTTCGTGGGCCTCGATCTGACTATGTCAGACAGGTAACATGAGCAACAACACGAACAAACGCGAGTGATCGGTCGCGGGGTGGTGAGAAACACACTCGTTTGTTATTGTCTTGCCTTTATTACGTCGTAGACTACAACTGCTTATGATGTAAAGTTTGTCTACGCATAGCATAGTCAATTTCATTGACATAACTGTATCTTAAAGTTTGTCTGAGTTATATTTAAGATTTTTATAATTGTTATTTAACATGGTTAGAGTTCAGCAAAAGAACAAAAAGAGCAAGATAGTAAGACTTACCAGAGAATTTTTCAAATTTGGTGGACCGAGAAACATGGCATTAGAAGCTAAAGCGGCAAAGCGGTGTGCGTTCCATGTTCTAGAACAGTGTTATTCAGAACTTTGTCTGTAAAACGGTATTTGTAAGCAAATCACAAACCCTCTTGTCAAAAAAGTGAACTTCAGCAAAAATAATTAATTACTTAGAAATCGCGCGTTTGGCAGATGATTCAAATTCAGCATGTATTCTCCAAAAAGTAACATCTTACAATCCTAATATAAGTTATTCTCTTTATCCAATCTGCAACACAACAGAAGTCAAACTAATGTTACTTTAATTTGAATTACACGAATAACTAAAACATTTATTAAACAGTGCAAAAGGTATATTTTCGTAGTAAATAGAGTTTTGTGTTGTTAGTGTTTTATTATTTTCCCAATAATCAAAAGTCAAAGTTATTTGACGGCGCGTCCATACTTCATTAAACACTTTTTTTTGGAAAAAAATGGCACGTTGATCCTTAAAGGTTCACAACCCCCGGCCTAGAACAACTGAGATACGTTAAATCTATCGAGGTTCAAATTTCTCATATTGGTGCGGCATGGAAGTTTGATGACTGGGATACTAGCTCAAATATCTTTCTCGTCACTTGACTGAGGCTCCAAAGTCTATCGTTAATAGCCCTTATATAGTAATACAATTTTAATAAACAATAATCAAATATCACCTTTAAAAATGAAGCGGGGAATATTGGCGAAGCCCCTGGTAATTTTGAATTAGGGTCAAGTGACGAGAACGACACCTCTCTGAGCTTCAAAATTTAATACTAGATTACATGATGATTTTAAACCTCAACTGATTTAATTTGCACCAGTCTCTCTACATCCAGGTAAGCATTAAGTCGATCGCGATCGACTTGATGACCGCCAAGACATTTGGGGGTGACCGCCTTTACTAAGACCTAATAATCAGTCTACATACGAAGGTCTAGAAATACCGTATTTATTCGAAACAAAGCCGCCTTCGATTCTAAACCACACCCTTAATACCCAACAAGATTTCTTGAAAATTGAAAAATAGTCTGTGAAATGGTTTATCGATATCCAATTTTACGAAATTAAAATAAATTTAAAAGGACAACTAATAAAAGAAGTAAATAATTAGTTATTTTATCAGTATTAAAACTTTTAAATACATTCATGAAGCTATAATTGCTCTAAATACCCCATCCAACACATTTTCTCCCTTCGATTCTAAGCCGCGTCCGATTTTCAGTAGCATTAACATTGGGAAAAAGTGCGACTTAGATTCGAGTAAATACGTTATTTTAAAAAATACGGAGGGAAAAAATCGAATCACAGGAAAAAATTTCGTTGAATAGAAAATATACTTCGCTAATTGGAGGCTATTTAACAAAGAAAATAGTACAAAGTTCTTGGTTCCAAAAAAAAGTTCGCAAAATAGAGAAATTCGTAAAATAGAGGTTCGTAAAATGGAGGTCCGACTGTGTGTTGTATAATTTCTTTTAACTCACTCACCTACGCCACTGGGTGGACCGCAACACCTTGAAAGAATTAGAAGTAGCCCGTACCTCGGAAAAGTCTGCCCACCCCTGCTCTACATAATGGGGGGTTGTGAAATCATGACTTGGCAGAAAAAACGGTGGCCACGAGTTCGTGAGTGAGTGTTAATATCAACGTTGCGCACTATTCAGCTACACGAGGGCTTTTGGCGACGGAACTCGAAAGTTTAAATCTTGATCAAGTGACTAGCCCAGTGCTTCTCAAAGTTTTAATACTTGCGACTCAATATCCAATCATAATTTTCATCCCCCCCCCCCCCCCCTGCACATAAATATAATGAATTGAATTCAAAAATACTATACTTTGACGCTAAAGCTTCAATACGACTTTTACCTCTTAAGCACCACCGGCGTATATAAATGTCTCACTCAGCCAAAACTTTAATTGTCCTGGACGTATATATATGTCTTTCCGAAGTACGATCGTTTCTCTGTATTGCTATCCATAAAATTATTCCGAAGGCTTTGGAATGCAATAATAGGACCTTGACAGTGTTTGCGAAGGATTTAAATATTTCAAAGGATTTATAATTATTTATTACTTTTCTCTCCACCAATACACCACATGCACTCGCTTATGTGTTAAAAAACAGTGGCACTGGGGAGCGAATCACGTAAGTTTTATTTGGCAGTTAAGAGATAAGTTACAAACCGTACAGATTACCAAGATAAGTGTTAATTTTTGTATATAATTTTATATATGACAAGCCCATAGGGTCACTGTTAATTATTAAACTTGTTCTTAACTTAGTATCGTTAAATTAATTATAAATGTATCAATACTGCACAATGCAATTTATGTTTTATATCAGTATAAATTTGTATTTCATTTTTTATTATGTCAGAAAGCATTTCGTTTGCTAACTTTCTGTAAATTAATAATTTGTTTCAAAATAATCTCTTGTTTTTGACTTTTCAATATGCTTGCGCCCCCTCCTAGAGTTCTCACGTCCCCATAGGGGGTGCGCCCCACAGTTTGAGAAACGTTGGACTAGCCTAAGCAACTACACCACCCAGCCGGCTATTTTAGATCATAAAAAATTTTATTTTAGATTTTATAAGCTATTTTGAGCTTTATTTTATATATCTTAGATAACTTTTAGTTCATTCTTGTTCTGCCATGTTTATCCAGCACTTAGAAAAAAAAATTCTGAAATGAATTTTTTTTATCAATATTCGAGAGATAGAGAAATAAAACCGAATCCTATAGAGTATTAAAATGTTCAAAAATCCCATACGAGATGAATTTATTTGAATGTACAAGATTAATATAGATAATTTTAAACACCCTTTTATAAGCTTCACTTGTATGTAACAGAATCTTTTAACTCAATTTTTATACACTTTAAAAGGTCAGATTAATTCGAAATTTTGCCCATTTGTCCAGAACCGATAATAATATAGTAATTTTGTTCCATTGTCCTGATCAGGATCATCAAGATTAATGATTTCCCATTTTCAGATCCCATCCCGCATTTGGCGACTAATTTCAAATCCTATTTCCAGATTTGGCGACTAAAAGATAAAGTTACAACTCTTAATTCGATTAACTATAAAAGGGGGCATTCTTTTTTTAGTTTTTTAAACTATAATTTATTACTTTTGATTGAATATCTCCAGAAGTACTGGACAGATTTTAATGAATGAGTGCTGATTCATGTCATATTCAAGGCAACGCGAAGGTTATTGGGGAGTGATCTCTAATTTTAACCGGGATCAAGTGACAAGGACGACATCCTAGCCTGAATCCCACTCTCCTAACTTCTGCACCTTGTCATGGCCACGAGTTTTGACTGCGTTGTCGAGTCACGAGTTCGAAATCATGGACTACTGAGGACTCTCTGTGTAGGGTACGGTAAATCTGACGAGGTTCAAAATTTTCCTCTCCGTTGGTGTTCTGTGGTTGTTTGTTGAGGGTGGTGCCAGCTCACGTGTCGTTATTCAAAATTACGAGGTCTGTCCACAACAGCCGTCGTGTTGCTTCACATTAAAATCAGTTAATCCACATAACACCAAGTGAGGATTTTGACCCACGAGAGATTTAACGCGCATTTGCGCCTCTACACGTTGGGTCTTCAATGGCACCAGGACTCGAACTTGCGACTAGATAAACACCTGTTACGATTTCGTTACCATTATTATTAGGCTACTATGACCACTATTTCTCAATTCCTTCTATAAGTTCACACTCTTTACATATTTATTTATCTTCGTGGAATTTTCAATCGTTAATAAAATACATTTTAAAGCGCTCAATTGAGCTGAAATTTTATAGACATGATTATTTTGGATGACAATACAATGTGATTTAATTATAATTAATAAAAATTAATTGATTAAAACTAATTATTTAAAGAATTACAAATACAGCCACGTTTGCAACTTAGCGACCCTTTTGGCGACTTGTGTCAAAACTTGAAAAGGTTTTTTTTTCTCACGTTTTAAAGCATTCAGTTGAACTGCAGTTTAAAAAGAAATTGTTTTGGATGACAATACGATACTTTAATGATAATTAATAAAAATTTATTACCACTTAATGTTGTTATTCTGTCCTATGTATATACATATTTATATTAATTGTAACTATTTAGTAAAAAGTAGCTAAAATAAAATTTTTCTTTGTTGATCTAAGTAGGAATTGACTTAATTTTTTTTTATATTACTTGTTTTATTTATGAAAGGAAAAGGAATAATTTAGGAAACTGGAGCTCACATTTTTATTTTGAACTCGGGGAAAAAAATTAAATTTTAATTTTTACTGTGTAGAGAGAGATACCCCAGAAAAAGAAATTCCTTATGATTAACGCTTCAGTTTTTTATATAAATATCTATTAGGCTTTCTCTTAAAAATCGTTAGTTTCAAAATATATCAATTAAAATTTTTTAAAGAAATTAAGTATTCATTTGAAAAGAATCTACATTTTTTCTACCGTTGTTTCACATTATTTTTTTCTCTCTCGTACTTTTATCCTTCAGAAACTTTCACACTTAATGCTTATCTCAACAAAATATTTTCTTCGGTGTTGTTCCTTCCCTGTACCTGTAAAGTCTTTGACTTCCACGTCACCTTCTGGGTTAAAGTGAAGACCCACTCAGTCAGCTAGTTAGCTGATGCAGTAACCCTGATCCAATTATACGGCAAAGCTCCACGTGTTACGAATGCCCCCAAAAATCAAAACTTCTAATCGTCGTCTGTAAGAAAACTTATTACGTTTTTTTTCTTATATTTTTAAGAGAGGCTTGGAAATTAGGTTTTTAAATTAACGTGAGACACTTTTTACTTTACAACTCTCTGCTAAATAGCGCAATAACATTACTAAAATGAAAAACATCGTGTTTAATTTTTAAAAAATTCATTAACGAAAATTCATCACATTTGAAAAGATATTTTTTAAATTTTCGTAACTTTTTCATTTATTAAAATTGTTTTTTTTTAAATATACAAATTGTTTCTTGAGATTTAAAATAATACTTTCATAAAACTTTTATCTGTTTAATGAATATACTATAGAGTTTGTGTG
This sequence comes from Trichonephila inaurata madagascariensis, assembly GCA_019973955.1. Lineage (NCBI taxonomy): Eukaryota > Metazoa > Arthropoda > Arachnida > Araneae > Nephilidae > Trichonephila > Trichonephila inaurata. Next base: position 336,201 of record BMAV01011462.1, on the reverse strand, counting down.
GGAATCCTATCGGCATTTAAAACTAAATCATTGGTGCAGATTAAAAAATGTATAAACATTGAATATTTATTTACGCTTTATTTTTCTGAAAAAGTATCTCGGCTATTTTTTTTTTTTTTTTAGTAGTAAAATTTTCACATAATTTGTCAAAATGATCAGAACTCATATTAAATTTCTGTTGAGCATTTAAAATACAATTGTAGGCTTTCAAATTGAAGTAATCATAAAATAAAAAAATAAATAAATCTCATGGAGCACTTTAAGGTATCCAACTACGTTCGGAACCGTGATTTTAAAATAACACATAAATGGATAACTTTCGTGATATTTAGTATCCATTAGATTAGAATTGATATATAAAATTGTTTTAAAAATATTATTACTATAAAGAATTATTTAGAAGCAATATTTGGGCAAACAATTAACTTAGAATGACCTATTTTCAAAACGTTCTTTTATGAAAAATGCTTCTATATAATATATAATATATTGCTTATATAAAGTAAAGACTTATCCAGAGAGCCTGAAACAGGATTTTGAAAAAATTCACATTATTTCAGAACGAATTTTGAGAAAAAAGAAAAAGAACATATGGCAAAAGTGTACGAAAGACAGAAATTTTCAATGAAGAGATTATTTGAAAATTTACATCCTGAACAGTTAGAATAACTTCGAATCAGATGGCGAATTGAAAACTTTGAAACCTGAACAGTTAAGGAAAAAAAAGAAGCACTATCGTGAACGTACCATAAAAATATTAAACTAAAAGACGCAACTTAATTCTAGGCTTATATGAAGATGGACAACAAGTTGAATATCTGGACAAATTTAGATCCTCTCATTTGGTGATGACGATGTCGATCATAAAAAGAATGTTATGCTGCAGTATCCTCCTGAATATCTCTATCTTCACTAACTCCATCGGGAATACCACCCGCTAAAATGAATTCGAAATTAAGCTGTATCGTCATGCCACTAAGAAATTTATGCATTACTAACGGACTGTTCAATGGCACAAGATTGGTAATGAAAAATATTCAGAAGAATATATTGTAAGGTGAAATTTTATCAAGACATAAGAAAGGCAAAGTGGTATATATACCGAGAATCACACTGGACACTCGAGAAGACTTAAATATGCCTATCGTAGTGAAACATAGGCATTTCCCTGTACGATTGACATTTGCCATGGCTATAAATAAATAACAAGGAAGAGTTTTGAAAAAGTCGGTTTACGTGTAACATCGAAGTAAACAATATTTACTCATGGACAATTTGTATGTGGCTCTGTCAAGATGCAGAAGCAAAGACGGAATAAAAATTCAGTGCAAAATTTAGGCACATTGTTTTTGAAGAGGCACTACATTGAAACGCAAATTAAAATGTGGAGATAGACTTGAAATTTATTTATGCCAAGGGTAAAAATAATTGCAGATTTTAAAAATATGCATTTTTTTCCCCTGAAATAATTCTAAACAAAATTCGGAAATTATTTATAGTGTTAAAATCGTCTGATGAAAAATATCACCAAGAAATTTTTGGTACCTTAAATCGCAGAAGCATTAATAAAGTCTGAATTACATTTTAAAATTGAATTAAAAAAACATTAATCGCACAACAAAATTTGAAAAGGTGGAATTCAAATTTTATTTTTGCTGTTGCTTTCATGACAAGAAGTAATATTTATTCTTTTCATTGATTTAACGCAAATTGTTAGAATAACCTAATTTTATGGTATGTTATTTTGCTTGATAAGATATGAACAGGAATCAAGACAAATGGGAAAAAATCAGATTTTCTTATATTTCTAATTGGTAGTTCACATTACTTAATTAATAAACTTTTTAAAATAATTTTGATTTATATGCATTTAATTATAAACGTAAAACTATTTTACATTTGAAAATAACATGAATTATTCTAAAATAAATATTATTTACACATTAAAGAAATTCTTTTTAAAAAGACTTTAAAATTTAATTTAAATTTGTAGAAAATCTCATCTATTGAAATAGAATTTATTTTCATATCGGAAATTAGCAGATTTATCAATCAATAATTTCGTAAAAAAAGTAATGTGTTTCACAAATTACAAATATCCATTAAATTGTTAAATTTCCTACAATAAAAATCTACTTTTGAATCACAGTTATAAAACAAATCATTTTTAATAAACACTCAGAATATAAATGTTTATTCACAATTTACAGAATCTGTGAAATAAGTTGAGTAACTTGCTTATCAAATTTTTATTGAAAAAAAATTTACAGTTTTTTACCATCATCTTTGATTTGTTCTTGTCATCCTTTCTCGGAGATTCGTAATATATATATATATATATTCAGTTTTACTCTAAAAAAATTTTAATGCAACAAAAATTTTCTTTCAGCCAAATTATCAATTTCTCAAAAAGAGTTATCTGTTATTTTATCTCTAAGTCAAATACATATTAATGTACTAAAAAAGTTTAGGGAAGAGAAAACTGGAACATATGAAGATATGAACTGTATTCTCATGTTATATTTACGTTAAAATACGATCATTCCATAAATGTCAAGATAATCAGATTCTTTAGAATCAAGATGAATGCACTTGTGGTACTTAAAACCTACAGAAGAATAAAGAATACTTTTTTGTGCTGGGGTTAAAGTTCTCACATTCTCTCTCTCTCTCATATATAATATAATCAATATCTGTATACTGAATCACCATAAATCTAAATAAGAAAAGCAATAAATGGAAATGTAACAAGACAGGATAGGTCAAAAATATAAGATAGCCTCAATAGTACAATAGCAAACTCTTAGCCTTAGGAATTAAGATTGCAGTGTTATATGTATGTAAATA
>BMAV01011462.1:273541-333254 GCA_019973955.1 Trichonephila inaurata madagascariensis | reverse complement strand
CTCTTAGCCTTAGGAATTAAGATTGCAGTGTTATATGTATGTAAATATATATATAATATAATGCTGAAATATGCATGGTTCAATAATATCGAATATAACATCAAGAAATAAGTTGTGACCTCAATACTATTATGTATACTTAATTGCCAAAAATCAGTTTAAAAATATCTGAGTTTAAAGAGAAGGGGGTGGGGACAAATCTACCAGGATTATACCTCAATTAACAGTCTCTCGTCAAATTAAAAATATTTTGATTCGTAAGATTGCAATATTAAACAGTGGAAGGGAAAAAACATGAAGAAAAAAAAAAGTTCCCGTTTTATAGGAGCCGTCTTTTTTAAAGATATCGCCTAATTTTTTAAAAAAGAAGAAAAAACAGCGATATATATATGAAATAAGCTAATATTTGTATTAATGTTTATATTTTTTGCTGATCATCTTGTATACATCTTGCAACTGAATTTCATATTTTACAATGTATTGGACTATATCCTTAAAGTCTGTTTGATGTTTAATTTAATTTTTATTATCACACTAAGAAATATCCCGAGAACTGTTGGTGACGAATCTTGTAATTTCGAACCACCATCAAGTGACGAGTCCCGAGCCCACTCTATTCTCCAAACTTCCATACTTGACCAACATGCGAACCTTGAGCAGGGTTGGATTTAAACCCTTAGAAGTCTGAAGCATTAAAAAGAATTGGTGTGTCTCATATATAACTCAAAGTCATAATAATAAACCATAAAATAAAGATTTATTGTTCGAATTTATTTTTCAAACTAAGTTACCTAAAATTATAAAAATAGTTCAACTAATGCATCTTGTGTATATACATATAGTCGAACTCGTAACTTAAATTATTCACAGTAAGATGGTCAACCTGTTTTTAGGTTCATATTGAAGCACACCAAGTATGTTGTTTTCCTTGCAATTATATACTTATTGTGGGAAATAGAGTTTTACGGGGAAAGTACACTCCCAAGGCATTAACTTGAATAATATTGTGACGACCCTAGAAGGTATGAGCAAGGTTACCAGATTGGTGACTTTATCGCCCTTGGTGGCTAATTTTGGGGGAAATTATATTGCTAAGGAACCTTCGAAAATTCATTGAGATCGACCCTTCTGGAAATTTACGTAAAGCTATTTAAAGGTCGGTGAAGTTCAGAAGAGTCAGTTATTCAAGACCAGAGTTCAATCTTGTGCATTGACAGCGATAAAAGAGAGATTTGCTCTGAGTTCCTCCAAGTGTGAAACTTGTCTAGGCAGATGCTTCAGGAGCGCTGCACAGCTTGTTTATAATGAGTGTGTTTTCAACTACTGTAAATAATCTGCTATTATATTTCTTTAAGTATATACGTCGATTTGTTTTAGTGTAGTGTTTTGTTTGTACTTGTCCATTTTAATAAACCTGTTATTATTCTAATAATTGGAGTCGATGGCTGCTTTTTCCCCACGTAAATTTGCAACAATGTATAAAGATAACTACTGAGTACGTATTCATATAGCAAAAGTTACCGTAATGGGTAAATTTCGGGATTTAACATATTTTAAAACAGATATAATCATCAGTTATCAAGTTCGCAATGGAAGCATTTTTGAAATCGACGCTTTCGTAAAATGTTCACCTTGTGCCGTAGTATATCTCTATACATTAAATTGAAAATGGAATGTGATCTGCAGTGTCAGCGTGCAAACGGTGAAGATGGGCTACTAATGAGACAGGTGAGCGTTGCCAGTGACTCTTTGTTAAGACTGATAGATAGGCTACAGTTGATACATTGACATTTCAAATGAATCAGCAATGCACAAGAAAACTATTTAAAAGTAACTGTGAAACGCCCATTTTTGTGTATTGGCCTCCGCAACCGACATCTGATTATAGCTCCGGTCCTTGCGACGGCTTGTATATTAAAATTAATTTGGGGGTACGTGGACAACGTTAGGAGTCTGCGAAAAGTTTAATTAAAAGTAAAATATTTCTGACCCATTTCCATTATTATATGAAAGTTAAAATAAATTTGTCGTTATAGGTTATATATATAGAGAGAGATGTCTTTCCTTTCTTATTTAATATTTATCAAAGAACTTCATCTTCTGCAAAAAGACTTCGAAAAGTTGCTTATTAACCGTTGCATGTTCCAAAAGTTCTCTGAAGGCAATTTTATTGCTTGGATCATGGATGTTCCACAAGTTATTTCTTTGAGAAGTATATTTGTCACAAATTAAGAGAATGTGTTCTAAATCGTTATTTTCTTTGTAGGTGTTACATATAGGATTACTCATTAATTGATATTTATGCAGGAACCCTGGAGTTATAATCATTTTACTAATAATGCGGATACCTAGCATCTCTTCTCTTCTTTTATTGGTCCAATAAGATATTGTTTCTATAGATAGGATGTTTTCTAAAGTATTGTGATTTTTCTCTTGGTGTTATAATTCTCGATGGTTTTTTCTATTCCTTTTAGGAAACTTGTCAGGACTTTTGGAGTTAAAAATATTTAGAGTAAAATTTAAACGTTTTAGAGTAAAATATAATAAACAGGTACACAAAATACAATAAATAGCAATCATCACACGGTAGGGTAACAGTCGGGCTGAATGCAGATGCGGCTGTCTATGTAGGTTTAAAAAGGAATGTAATCTCGCCACTACAAACAATGACTTGCCTAAAATATCACAGTATAAAAAAAAGTCGTGTATCTAGTCTACAGTTTAATTTTATCTTGTGCATGTTCCCAAGATGTGAAATGAATGCAACAAATTTTTCTTAGCTTTGAACAAAAAAGCTTATTCTTTGTATTGTTGTGCGAAAAAAGTAATTGGAAACAGCGATAACACGCACAATATTTGACAGCCTACTGTATAGCTCTTTACACGCTATCTGAGCTGGGGGGAAAGGGCTTGCTATATATAAAAAAAAATTCAAAAAACGTATTATATATTTTGATTTTGATTTAAATCCAAATCTAAATACGTAATAGCTCTAAATTATTTTTAATATATCTATTAACGTAGACAATTATTCTCTTTTTCATACTATTATCGTCTGCTTTTATTTAATAATTTATACAACTCTAATTTTTCTTACTGTTTATTTTATTTACTGTTGTTTAATCGTTTGGTATTATAAGTTATGTTGCTAAAGTTGGTATCCTTTTTATAATGAATTGTTCATTTGACTGTTAGAATTCAAATTTGATATGTGTTTTGGCACATAATAGAAAAAAAATGCTGCTTTTGTTGATTGATTTAATTAGATTTTAGATGGAACAGATTTTTTTTTTCTTACTGAATATGTGTGTTCTTTTTTGTCGCACCTTAGTTTTAATTAAATGTTTATTTTTATTTCGAATTAAATAAACTGGTCTACCGTGTTGCCACTCCTAATAAGTTCGGCATTTCCTGTTCGTTATTATTCAATATTTGTATTTAATATTCACTTTGAATCTGGCAACAGAATTTTAGTTAAGTAAGTTTATGGAATATTCTAAGTAGTTACGTTTTACGCTAAGAAAAGAACTGAATAATATTTTATCTTTACGGAGCATGTGCTCAAATAATTAGTTATTTCATGTAAATAGCTTCATTAATTCATTACTATAAATAACCTCATTTACCCTGTGTGTCGAATAAAAATAAAAGAAGATTGAAATCGAAGAATAATAGTTTCTCGAGTACACAACAACCGTAACAAAAATGACTAGTAAGAAGAAACAAGTACATGTAAGTATTTTTAAATACATTTGAAATTATGTATATAAATTTATAAACCAAAGTAATACTTCCGTTAAAGTTAATTTATAAGAAAGTTTGTAAAATATTTATCAATATAATGTTCGTTTCTATTTATCATTTTGCTAAGTTTGTAATTTTTCCATTCTGCAGTGAAATAGAATTATTTCACTTTGGGGCTCATGGCAAAATTTTTGTATATAAAAAGGGGTCCATATATGGCTATATATAATGTTTGGGATCCACAGATCTAGATGTAGAGATATATATTTATTTCTTGAATAAATTATTAAAGTTTATTGAAATTCAATCTTTTTTTTGAGTATTACGAAAGTCATTTACAATGTGTATAGTAGTACACATGCTGGCACTACTGCGGCGTGACTGAGACGTCAAAAGGGAAAGTTGCATCAGTTGTAAATCAAACTTTGAAAAATCAGTGGGTTATTTTTCATTTTCTACTATTAGATCCCTCTCTCCCTATATATATATATTTCAATCATTAATAAAATATTTACTATTCATCCATTTAAGTTAAAATATTTTTTTAAACTTGTAGTGGATGACACTTGATGTTAATACAGTTTTTCCAAATATTAATTAGTTAAGTTAAATTAATTATCGGTTTTCGACACCAACTTAGATTTGTCTTCATTGTTGTAACAATGCAACTGTTAAAACAGTGACAAAAGATGGCGTCGAAAACCGGTTTTTCAGCCAAACTAGCCAATCCGGGTGAGCATTGTTACAACAATGCAGACAAATCATGCTATATATAATGTATGTATGTGTGTATATATATGTATATGTATATATATAATGTATATATATATATATATATATGTATATGTGTATATATATGTATCTTGTTCAAATTTTCAATCCTTAATAAAATACTTTCTATCCATCCAATCAAAGTAGGAATTGAATTAAAAAAAAATTGATATCACTTGTTTTTATGATAGCTTGAATGAATTTTTATTAATGAGAGTTAAAAGTAATATAGAACTGGATGTAAAATGTTTAAGATGAAAATTTCAACTTAAAATTCTATGTATTTTAATTCACTGATTAGTAAATTAGTAAATACAATTTTAAAAGAATACAGTTCCATATTGAAACGAACGATTAAATTTATTTACATTTGATTTAATAACATAGATTAAAAGCTACTAACCTGTCTGCTGGATAGGAATGAGAGGCGGACGTGGATTATGATATCCCCTACTATATTTGTGCAAACGAGCACAGAGGAGTGGTAAAAAGAGTGCAAAAAAAAAGAGAGAGAGAAAGAGACCGAGATATTTCAAGCATGTTCTTTACACTTGGACTTTTTGTTGCATAATCCGTCCTGAAAGGAACTACTTGTATTTTTTAACTGAACAAGAGCTCACCATTCCATGCAGAGCTGCATTCATACGTTTAGTGTATTTAGCCTGGAGTTGTTTGTTTCAAAAGAATGTGGAAAGGAATGAATTGTTTCCTGTCACATTCCAGAGAAACTAAAAAATACGATTGTGAAAGATGCAGTCCCTATTAACTAATGAAACTTGCAAAGGCATCGAATGCTTTCAGTGTTGGGAAGGTCAAAGATTATATATAAAGATCGAAACGTTACTTGGCAAAACTCCGACCGAAATCTATAATATTTTGTGTAAAGTATGGTTTCTAGTTGAAGAGCTCTAGCTTCTCCATATGACCCAAACATTTTCGTCCAGCTCTGTCGAGGGTCAATTAAATGATGACTTTTTTTTATGATCATTAAGGCGTGATCATTACAGAAAGAATTCTGTGAGGAAAAAGTGTCACGGGACAATATTATTGTGTGTTTCTTTCAAAAACAACAGGAAAATTCCCTAAATCCGATCTCCATTGCTCGAGGCTGAACCACTCATCATTCCCCATGATAATGCTGGATCATGCATTGTCCATGTCGAAACGGGTTAGCGGTTCCGATACGGCGGAAAAGTGTTACCTCAAGCACCCTACAATTCCAACATAAGTCCCATCCACCTCACAATTCAAACATTTTCTTGGTGGAACCCATGCATAGACGTTTTTCATCCATGGCTGTCCTTTCAGCTGTCGCCATTCGGCACATGAGCACAGCTGGTGTATTAGATGAAGTTGAAAAATTTCCAAGTGTTTAGGGGGGATTCTGCCACTGTGGTGAACGAGGAATACATTGAAAATTTGTAAGGAAATATAGCCAACTAAATAAACATATAAATGAAAAAATAATATCTGCAATAGTTTTGAAATGATACTCTTAAATCATCTCATTACATCAGTTATTAATTCAGCGAAAAATATTTTTAAAAGATTAAATTCAATACAAGTTACACTTTTATTATTTTATTTTTACACCTGGGTTTTACAATTAAAGTGGGCGTGAAAAATGTCTCAATAATTCTTTAGTTCATAATATGCTCGTATGTATGTTTTTCTTTTTCCCTAGTTTTATATTTGTACAAACTTAAGCAAAGATAATTTTTTTTTTACGATGTCACAACATAAACAAGATACAAAGAAGCAGATTAACTGGGTAAAAGAGGTATCTGTTTCATCTTACTTTCAAATATTTATTGAAAAACTTTCACAAAACTGTATAAAAAAACATTCTAGATTATTTGCAAATATTTTTGTCCTGTTTTTCTCTCACAATTTTTCGACACAACTGACATAGTTTTGAAAAATAATAAAGTTAAAAGGAAATTATTTGTGTTATTTTGTAAGATGTTTAAGTTTATCACTTTATTATCAATCTGTTTATATTTTATTTTTACAACTGATTAAACCTTAATACCTTCGGAAACTTTTTAAAAATTAAATTTTTTACATTATTTTATCCAAATATTTTTATTTTTAAAATAAATTATTAACCCGAAACAAAATTTTCAGTTAATATAGTTTTAAAATTAAGCATCTGGAATTTTTGACAAATGTATAAATGAGATTTGTGTTAAATCGTGATTAAAGCTTTATACAGGGTGTCCCAGGATTATTCGGACAAAAATTTAGGAGAAGATAAGGGCCATCACAAGGATTCAGATTTGCATAGCAACCCATAGTCGGAAAGGTCATGAGAAAGTAGTATGACAAGCACAAGAAATGAAGAAACACAAGACTAAGATCATCTGAAATATTTATTGGTCAAAGATATTACATGTGCTGCGGTAGATATGTGAAAATATTACAAAAGATGTTCAAAGTTTCCACCATTTCTAGAGATGCATGCATTACACCACTGGACTCGCTCAAATACACCTGAATTTTGTTGGACATCCACTGTAGCACAGACGATGCTTGTAACAGTTCTATTTACAGAGGCAGGTAAACTTGGCAGCAGCTCTAAAGAAAATAATCTGCACATGTTAGTAAAAACCGATGGCCATATTAGTAAACATCTGGTGGTTCAGTGCATCTCTCTGTAAGTACCTTTCGCGGTACAATTTTTCAGCTGCTCGTGCATTTCCTTCTGCCAATCAGTAATCCAGATGCATATCTGCCAGCTTGGTGTTCGTAAAATGCTCTATATTCCTCTGCGGGCTATGATAGCTCAAATGATTGCGGTAATGCAAGTCAGTTTCTCCCAATGCTCTTGCGAACAACGCCACCTAACGTCGAACGAAGACGTTTCCGACCGTGAGTTGCTATACAAATCTGAATCCTTGTGATTTTTCTTACTTCCCCATAAAATTTGTCCAAATAATCCTGGGACAACCTGTAGAATTTTGAATTGTGGTATATCCCCTTAGTAGTCGTGTTGCTAAAAATCAATTTTATTTTAATACAGAATCAAACTATTATTTTTCTCAATTTCAGTGATCTCTTTAGTTTATTGCAAAAATTGTTTAATTTAATTGTTCCATGTAGGAAAAAAATATTTTACATATAATTTTTTTTATATCTTCTAGTTTATTCATTTTGTAACTATACTAAAAATTTAAAAAATATATACACAATACAAAAAATTCACTAAAAAAAGCAATTCTTACTGAAAATATAGTTTTAAAGCACTACATAGGTCACTGTTGATGCTGAATATGAAAAAAGAAATAGTAAGAGTTATATATACAGTAGAACCTCTCTATAACAAATCTCTATATTGCGAATTTTTCTATAAAGTGAACTTTTTCCTGGAACCTTGAACATTTCATGATTTTCTTCGTAAAATAACCTCTTAATAGCGAAGTGCATTTTCTATATAACGAACTTTTTCTTTTGTGGTTCGATTTTTGTTCTCCCTTTTTTTTTAAAGTATTTCTGAAAAAAATTCACGTTATTCTCTCTTTAACACATTTTATGGTGGTCATAAATCTTGAACTGGTTCTATTGGATCCCTAACTCGCAGAGAGCAATAGAGTTCTGGATGTTTCATCCAAGAAGTGTAACCTTTAACCCCCATTGCTCAGTTCACTCGTAACATCTTCAAAATCCTCTTTCAACCTCAGTGGAGTTGTCCCCATGTTCTAATTATAAAATAATGCATGTTTAATATTACTTGTATGCTTTAAATTATAAAATGTCCTTAAAATTCATTAATTTTAGTATACAATTATTTTCTTGATATTGAAAATACAGTGAATTCTTCGACATTCTCTTTTCTTGTTTTCTTTACAGTTTTTCTTTCTTTCTTTCTTTTTTGATGGATAAGATATATAAAATAAACATATATTAATTTTAAAAAAGGTTTCAATAATTACCTTTTTGTAATATATAGGGTTTATGAATTTAAAATGTGTTTAATGTGGTTTATAAAGTATATTAAAAGATGAACCTCTATGTAACGAATTTTCCATATAACGAACTTTTTTCCGGGATTTAGCGACTTCGTTATGCAGAGGTCCGACTGTATATATATATATATATATATATTCATGAAGGAGAAAAAGCGACTCACCCGCTTATTCACTTATTCAATTTTATCAGTCACTCAATCACGTGATCTTCGGAACTATAGGACCTACAAAGTTGAGAGAAATTTGGCAGGCATATTCCGTTTGTTAAGTAGAGATCGACTATATATATATATAAGAATTGGTTTTATAAAAATCGATTCCTTAGGTGGGTTGCGGGTATTGTTATAGACAAAAATTCCAATTTTTGACCTATTACATGAAATCTTAAAATCCGGGTTTCTGTTATTCAGTAGATAGCCACTAAGAATAAATTTTGCGAAAATCGACAACCAAAAGCTGTTGCAGTGGGATTACGAAGGTGTTATAGGTAATAATAGAACAATAGACTTAAAAACTTGAAATTAGGGAAGCACGTTTCTTTTTTTGAGTAAAGGTGCTAAAAATGGGATTTTCGAAAATAGAGATGTACGGGGGAGGCTTCAGGGGTGTAAATGATAAATATACTGTACTAGAAATTCAAGTTCGATCCTTTTTAAATCAAGAGATGAGTGCTGTGAGAATTCTTTTTTTTTTCAATATAATCGAAAGCTTAATTCTAGGATTTAGATAACAATAACTTAAAAAAGAATATATAGAGCTAAAATGAGATACAATACTTATCGAAGCGGGCAGGTAACATCTAGTATTTGCGTGTGTGTGTTAGTCTTTTGTGTAATTTTTAATTCATAGTCTTCCATATTACATCTGCTATATTTTGTTATGAATTGACCATTAATGCTTAGCATAAGAACCTTGTTGATTACTAATTTACGTAAGTTATTTTAAAAAAATGAAATAGAAAAAATGGTAATTAAAAAATATATTCTAAGAAATTTGTAGATTTTTTTAAAAAATTTTTTATTGGGATCACTAATTTTTTTTATATCCTATATTGCATTTAATAGTTATCAAAAGATACACATTAGTTATATCAAACCATCTGTCTTTATAATTTTTTTTTCTATATTTATATTTATTTTAAAATAATTGCTTGTTCCCGCTATTATGTATTATATGGAAACATGAAACAAAGCACACACACACACACACACATAGGTATCATAATTGAAGACATTCATCAAGTGAATGGGAGTTATTTTATATTCTCTTCAAAAAAGTAAGATATTATTTTTAGTTTAAACTGAACTTTATCAACTAAAATATTGTTAAAAAAAACAAATAGTAATATATAAGTTTCATATATTCTTTTTATACTTAGAAGTTCTTTTTATAAGTACAATTCCCGTTTCCAGTACGGTAACTTTATTTTCTGTTTTAATAAGATATAAAATTGCGTATAATACTAATATGAACGTGTAAGTTCTTTAAATGTCATAGGAAACAAAAGAGAAAATTCATTTGCTTGTACTTAATACGCTTGATAATTTTTTTTAAAATCGAGATAATAACAATGTAATGTAGCGCTTTAAGTAGTTAAATTATTAATTTCTTTTTAATTGCTTATTATAGGGAAGTAAGGAAAGCATGTTGAAGTCTATTTGACGGAAGGGAAAAACCTCTACTTCATAAATAACTTTTATTTCCCTTTCATTTTCTCAATTATAACCATAACTATATATATGTGTGTGGTAACTATATATATGTATATGAGAGTGTATGTATGTGTGTGGGCGTATGCATATGTGTGTTTGTACGTATATGTGTGTGTACGTGCAAATGTGTGCATAAAATATTCTTAAAACTGTAAAAAGTAAATTACTTCATCCATTTTAGAGAATTATTCAAAATATAATTAAGGATGACAAAGAATAGATTCGTTTTGCATATACCTTACACAAAAAAGAATTCTAATTTAATGAACATATAGAAAAAAGTTGTAGGAGTTAAGTGTATTTTGACTCACATTTAAATATTTTTTTTTATTTATGAAGTATTTGAATCATAAAATATTGTATTCTCCTTTAGCTATTTAAAAATCATTTATAAAACTATTGTTTTAGTTATAAAATAATTTACAGTAATTGGAATTGTCACTTTTAAGACTTAAAATTAAATTTAGCGTAAACTAAAGTAATTTTTCTCTATTAATATTAGGCACCATATCCAGACTCGAAAATGGAAAATTCAGCCATTAATTCAATGCCTATCGATTGAAATTTATTGTTTATTCCAGCATAAAAGATACATATATTACGTGAGAAAGATATGGTAGACAGTGTACTCAGAACTAAAAAGTACTTGTGCTTCTTTTTGGCGTTGAATTCAGCAAAATGTCTTCAGCTGTTCAAAGAAATAAATATCAACATATACCCATCGATGTAATCGATCATCTAACCAAATAATTTCTGAAAGTCACATGCTTTCTTTCTTAGATCACATGTTTCTGTTTACTTCTGGAAATGATTCTTTATTATATATATATAAATATATATAAATTATTTGCCAAGTTTTCTTTCTTTATTTCTTTTTCTTTTTTGTCTTGAGAAATAACCAATTTATGTTATTGTTCCCAAAATCGCTCTGTTAAATTGTTTGTTTCTTAAATATTTGACATTTTATTGGAATTTTCTATTACATGTTTAATACCGAGATATGAAATTACAATCAATTGGATTATTTTGATTTTTTTTTCATTTGTAGACATATAAAAGGTTGTAAAAATATTTTTATTTTTATGTGTTTTATAAAGCCGATAGAATGCGTGGAGAAGGTTCGGTAAAATAAAGTTTTATTACTCTGAGTTTTGTATAGATTGTGTGGAAACAGGTGTTTGAGGTCGTTTCCTTGTAATGGATGGTCATACCTCGAGCTTTGCATTCCTTTCCTTTATTGTCCAAACAGTCACTAAAGCTTGAATTTTTTAAGATTGAGATAAAAATTTCTGTTATTTCAAGCGATATTTTTTCCCTAAGTTTTTACTTTTCAAGTTGTATAAATTTTTTTAGCCTAACCAACCTTATATTTACGGCATAATGTCGTATTCTCACATAATGATAAATAATGAAGCAAATAAATTTGAAATGTAAGATATCCGAGGCTATGTTCAAAACCGTAATTTTAAATAAGCATATTCCGTAAAATCCAGCGTATAACGCGCACCTATACTTTCAAGATACAATTTTTAATTTTGGAGAATATTCGCCGCATGACGCGCACCCCATTTTTTTAAGAAACCTGAATGTACATGCGCAGTGCTCATATGTTTTGAAGTCATTTATTCGAGGTATTATTTCAAGCCTTAGGACAAATTTTATCTAGAACTATAACCCTTTAAGTTCATAAGGAATGTTATTTCTATTAAATAAACAGCATTTCGATATGTGTAGAAATTTAATTTTTTTCCATTCTCACTTTTTTTTTATTTTGGAGGGTTTTTTTACCCGGCGTATAACGTGCACTATAAAATTTCAATCTTATTTTTTATGATCAAAGGGCACGTTATACGCCGGATTTTACGGTAAATAATTTGTTTTATATATTTAGTATCACCCGAATTAGAATATACTTATAAAATTATTTTAAGGAAATTTTGTTTCATTGAAAATTATTCAAATGCAATATTTTTGTCAAAAAATGACACATTTTCAAAATATTCTCCTTTATGCTTTAAAAATACTAATATCTGGCCTCTATATAACTATGACTTCTGTACAGAGCTTGAATTAGAATTTTTGAAATACATAATTTAGAGGCGGATTTATTCATATTTTAATACACCAGAGTAGAAAAATTATAACAAAAAACACCGGCTATAATTTCAGTTGATAGTAAATCTGAAAATAAATTGAATTTTTCAAAACTCCTAACAAACTTATACAAAGGCAAAATATTATTATTATAGAAGCATTTTCCATAAAAGGAGAATGTTTTAAACATATGTCATTATTGTTTCTTCATTTTTTACCAAAAAATTGCACTTAAGTTTTTCATTATAAAAATACTCTTAAGACACCTTTTTTATGTGTAATCCAATTCAAGTGACCCAAAATATTAAAAAATTTATTCACTTATACGCTTTTGCAAAATTATGGTTTCGTACATGGTCAGATACTTTAAAAAAGATAGAGCCTAGTGAAAATCTAGTCAGAAAATTATTGGTATTTGGCAATACATGAAAAAATTATTTTAATGTTCTCTCAATGGAAAATAAAAACTGATGCTATTAAAAAATGAATGAGATTCTTTAGATAATATGTTTGTTATTATTCAATAATGTATATGTATGAAATATTACGGACTTGATTTAGAGCGTTGTGTTATAATAGTGCAAAATTGTGGAGGAAATATCTTGTTAATTAGAAATCCACATTTATTTAGTTACGTAAAAAACACAGCACAAACTTCAAACAAGCAGCAACACGAAACACATCACACCCTCGGTTTACATGATGTTCATTAAAGCATTCTTTTTTTCTCTTAACCTTTTATAATTTTGGTCAACCGGAAGCTGCTAGATTTATATGAATCCCGGAAAAGCTTTTCTGATCTATCCGAATACGAAAGTGATGGAAGGTTGCATCATCCTATTTTAAAAACGCTTACCTTTCAGTTTCTTGGGAGATACAGTTGTGGTTATTTCCCGTTAGGTGGGTAAAATAAAAATTTATTGACACACCAATTCTTGTAAGGCTCAAGACCAGGGCGTAGCTACCACCGTATCAGCCGTATCATTGATACGGGACCCCCAAGCTACAGGGTGCCCAACATGTGTAACGACAGTCCCACTAACAGGCACCCATACCTAAAAAAGAGCCCCGAAGGAATTTTGATAAAGGCCCTCTCAAAGCTAACTACGCCAGTGCTCAAGACTATTATAAATTAAAATCCTACGACAGTAATAATTAAATAATTACACAAATATTTATGAGGAAAGTTGCATATATTATATTCTAAATCCTTTTAAGAAAATAATGGAAGTCTTAAAATCTCTCTCAGTATTGCAGTAGAAATTTGTATGGCTTAAAAATCCTCAACATGGTATACACATTTTCCATTATAAATATATTAACACTATAATATACTTTTTAAAACCTTTTTATTCACAAATATGAGTAAATAAATCTTTTTGCCGGAAGCTTAATTTCAAAATTCATTCTTGACCTATAACAGCCAATTTTTTTTTTAAATTTTTGCGTCAGATAAATTATATATATGTTCAAAAAGTTGTGTAGAGGTATAATTATATTCAATTGTATTTTTATTTTTTCGAAAATTTCGAATTTTTTTTTTATATTTTATTTTATTATATTATATCATAACGAGTGGTGAATTTCCAAAATTTCCAAATGGGGATCGTGGTAGCTAATTACATTCATCTTATATATTTAGAGATTTTTTAAAAATAAAATATAACTAAAATATAATTGAAATAGCTTTAAACGATGAGTCTGCACCCAATACCTTTAAAACTCAAACAAAAATTCACTTTCCGCCAAAATTCTGTGCACCTGCAAACTGAGTAAACGGCTCGTGTAAACTTTCTTCAGACATCTTAAGTATGTCCACGATGCAAAACACGTGGAACCCAATGAGCTTAGAGCAAATGAGTCATTTTAGATTTATGTAGATATTTTTTTCCACCAATACACACATTAGAAATTTGGTCACGGTAAACAAAGTCAGTTTCTGGAAAGGGTAATACACCCTATTTAGAAATCAAGCAAGGGCATAAAAAAAAAGGAGAATATGACTGATAAAAAATGTCGTTGGAAAAAAAAATCGTTTCATGACAGATGGCAATACTTATACATCTACAATAAGCAAGGAATGACACAAGAATTTTTTGAAGTTACTCTGCTTCATTTTGAAACAAATATATACTTTGAGCGCTGCTAATGTATGATTAATTCTTAATCATCAGATTTTCATTAAAATAATAGTTATAATTATTAGCAACAATAATAATTTTAATCAGAATTCTTAGAAAAAATATTTGTGGGTCTTAGTTACGTATCCTAAAATTACCAGATTTCAAAAAATTTTAATGAAAGTGGTAAAATAGAAATATTTAGTTTTTAATTTTTACTCCATAGATCCGGTGTGGGCATTAAGTCAATCGCGATCGACAGGTGGTCCGCCAAGGCATTTTGAGGTGACCGCTTTCACAAAGACCTAATAATCATTCCATCATTCGAAGGTCTAGAAATATAAAGTATTTATTCACAACTAAGCCACCATCGATTCTAAGCAACACCCCGAATTCTCGAAAAGATTTTGTGAAAATAGTCTAAAATGGTTTATCGATACCCAGTTTTACAAAATTAAAAAAAAAAAATTAAAGCAAAACTAATAAGTGAATAATTAGTTATTTTATCAGTATTATAAACCTTTAAGTAGATGGATGAAGCTGTGATTACTCTAAATACTCCATCCAATAAATTTTTTCTCCTTTCGATTCTAAGCCGCACCCGATTTTCAGTAGCATTAACATTGGGAAAAAATTGCTGCTTAGATTCGAGTAAATACGGTACTTTTAAAAAATAAGGAGGAAAAAAAATCGAATCATAAGAGAAAATTTCGTTGAATAGATTCGCTATTTTTGGAGGTTATTTTACGAAGAAAATCGTAAAATGTTCTTGATTCCAGGAAAAAGTTCACTAAATAGAGAAATTCGTAAAATAGAGGTTCGTAAAATGGAGGTCCGACTGTATTGTATACTTTCTTTTAGCTCACTACACCTACGTCACTGGGTGGACCGCAACACCTTGAAAAAATTAGAAGTAGCCCGCGTACCCTAGAAAAGTCTGCCCACCCCTGTTATAGATGGAAACTGGGTTGTAAAGAAAATCTGCGAACTCTTTAGTTTAGTGAGAATTGGATGAGTAATTACTTGTTACTAAAAAAGATCCAAGATAGGCACTTTAAAATAACGGTAATTTGTAACACCTTTTCCATCTCTATCGGTCCTGAATTTTTTTTAAAAAATTGTATTTGTAAAGTTTTTGAGTAAAAACTAATATGCTTTCAATATTTTGCTTCTTATAATTTATAATAAATATAAATAATTACAATATACTACATTAAAAACGTATTTTTATGACTATTTGTCTGATCTGAAGTGATTAATATTTTATTTTTAGAATCTAATAAAATAATAAAAAGTACAAGAATCAAAACAACTGGCCGATTTTTAGACAGTAAACAAATTTTAGCTGTATATTAATATTTAAGATACTTTTTCACACACTTAACCGAAGGAATAAAAAGGTAATGCTTATTTATATCTTTAGTGTTATATTCAATGGAATTACTTTTATTCCAATAAGTGAATAGGGAAAATGTCCATTGTTTAATTTTACTTTACTCAAAATATTTTTTTTTCTTTTTTTTTGAAATTCACAGCCTATTTGGAAATTGCAATTCGATTCCGTTACACAAACTTGGTTAATCCAAGGAACATTCAAAAATTTTTTTATTCATAATAAAGTACATCAGATTTTTCTGAAATCTTTATTTTGCTACTAACTATCCGCTCTAATAATCTAACACATTGATTTACTGAATTCGACATTGTGATTCTCGAAGTCTCCACTTCAAATTTGTAAATTTGGAACTGACGGCAGAGCGTTAGATGAGTGCAATGTTTTTTGAACTGCAATATGTGACATAGGCCGGCTGGTTGGTGTAGTTGGTTTGTCGCTGGCCTTGTGTGCCTAAGGTTGTGGATTCGACCCGGCCCAAGTCGGTGGAATTTCATGATGCAGAAAATCGACAGCGGCCCTGTTGCATGAATATGCGGCATGTAAAAGATCCCTTGAGTGCCTGTTTGGCTTGGGTGCTCTGCAAAATTAAAAACCTGAGTACGGTTTCGCATCACCAGAGCTCGGGTGCCTTCTTCTGGGGAGGAAACGGGGTGTCAGAATTACCTGCGGCGACTCGTATCTGCTTATATATGGTGCCTCACTAAAAAGAAGAGATATCAGCTTCCCGGGAAGGTACTAGGTCCACAATGTTAAAACACCAATCTGCAGCCCCATTAGAATTTTAAAAAAATATGTGACATAGTGCGATTAAAATGTGCAGTTTTTTAAACATAGTTTACTCAACACAAAAAAGTGAACAAGATGTAAGCGTTTCCTTACAAATCAATGTATCAAAAGTAATAAATTCTTATGAATCTTAAGCCATATGTTGGAATTCCAGCATAGGGTTTTAATTCATGTAATATAAAATACATGCAATAATATACATATTTAATTTACAATATATTAATTAATAATATAATAAATGGTATAGATACCGTTATTTAAAAATGTTTAGCTGATGTGTCGATTTGTTACGATTTTTGAACGATTTTAGGTTTCTGATTTAGAGTGAAAAGTCGTTCCGCTATATCTTCTTCGACTTTTACTTTCTTTTTTTAGCCTACGGCTGCAGTTTAATCACTAGGGACGTGAAGGGATTTTATTTTATATGATATTTTTAAAAAATCGTATTTTTTTTTTTGTTTGATATATAACTTGAAATAAATATTAAACATATTTAATAATTATTTTTGTACCAGAAGTTAAACAATTGTAAAACTTATTCATAAGAATATGTCTTTTTTTTCTACGTAAGGTTATTCGCATTGTCTGTAATTAATTATATGCCAATTCATTTTTAAAATGTTATAATTGTCTTCTACACCCACTGTTGCTTTCATCTATTTCAGTAACCTATTTTTAAATTAATATTTTGTTTTCCATCTGCTTTTGGCAACATTTTTAGCATTTAACATAATACGTTGCCCAGACAAGCTTATAACTCTTTTCTATCCCATATTTAAAAATTCTGGCCTATCTGCAAATATATTCTGTGTCAAAAACAAACTTTGTATTCTTTATACTTAAAATCTCCTCTCTGTGTGCCATTTTTAATTTATGAAAGTAAAATTAATCCTCTGGAATTTCTACTTTCCTCTTCTCAAATCCAGATTATTTTATTGATATGTATGCAATAAAGCGCAGACGAAAAAGGAGAAAGAAATGTTTTAGTTAAATTACACTTAGCTTCCAATTTTTTAAAAGTATTCCAATATCTATTTTAAAAATTCGTTTGTGGGTTTTCAGTCCCTTGGAGAGTCCTTAAGAGAAAATGGTTGAAACCTGACCAAAAAAAAAAGGGGGGGGGGGCATTTCAAAATTTTTAAAGACATATATAAGGTTACTTATTCACTGCATAGCAAAATTGGTAAATACCAGAAAAGATACACAGCATCAAATGAGGATAGGATAATTATGAGACTAAGCTTACGTGACGGAAGAAAACCATCTGAGAAGAAACAACGAAAACGAATGCAGTGTAATGTTAAGGTTAGTACAAGGACTATTCGACACAGGGAGAAGAAATTTTGATTGAATGATATAATTCTTCGAAGCAATTCATTTTTATCTCTGAAACAAAGACTAAAGATTAAACTAGGCTGAAACTCATGTTAGTTAGGCAACGAAACAATGGGACAATATTATTTAGTGTGATGAGGCCAAACTCTCCTTGTTTGACAGTAATAGAATAAAATACGTAATACTAAGATATGCATGCTAATTGCATTAAACTTTGAAACACCCAGTTAATGTCATGACATGGGATTGCACAACATCGAAAGGTGTAAGTATAATTTGTGTGATACATGGAAATATAAATACCCAAAAATACATAAAGGAAATAGCCCAGACTGAAGCCTCCCAAACATGATCAGGCCATATAAATATTGTATGCAAAAAGTGGTCTTAATCATATTTATTTACTAAAAGGGTATGAAAATTACCCAAATCTTAACCCTATCAAAAATCTATGGAGGCGACTAAAGGAACTTGTGAATGAGATACAATCTAGCTATAAAACCCAATAGAAGTAAGAATTAAATCTAGATTTCACATTGTAACAGGAGATGAACTTAAAAAGTTAATTCGCTCCATAGAAAGACACTGAAAGGTCGTCATTGAGGCTAAAGGTTACTCAACTAAGTATTAAATGACACTGTTAGGTTTTTTGTAAGTCACATTTCTTCCATGTGTTTCAATTATCTTTTTATAGCTTCTGCCGTAATAAAATTTCTATCATGAAAGTTATTCTATTAATATGATTAAAAATCTTTCCAATGATATATAATTTTATAGTATTACTTAAAAGAACTTAAGTGCTATGAACCTTCAAGTATCAAAAATATATTTGTTTCAAATTTTCCACAATTTGGGCCACCACAGTATATTAATACAATATTAATAATGAATAACAAATACTGTTCAGAATGACTGTATAAAAATATTAACATTAAAATTAACCATAAAAATTCAGTAGTCTCTGCTAGACTTCTAAACAATGAAGAACAACACAAGAATCCAGTTATTTCTTCTTTGATATTTACAATGAAATTACAGATTAATGTGAAATGAATCTATCGAAATAATATTAAAAAATTGCAAAAATCTCTGCCTGAATATTATCGTAATTCCAAGAATTTCAAGAGACCGGTATTACATTGCAGCCTTTAATGGACTATTTCCATCTCGCCTCTTGTGACGTCACTCCTCTTGTAATCTAATCAAACATTCTCCTCCACAACTTTAAACGGGACACATTTTAGAGGTCAATTTTCACGAAATCAATAAGAGGAAAAACGTGATGCCCACATTATTGCGACATTGGAAAAGGATTAATTGAAAACATACTTTCTTCTTTATCAAACCCAAACAAATAAATCTGATGTAGCAGAGCGATTATCTGAGCCATTGAAAAAAAAAATGTGTGATGAACCGGGAATTATTTTGATAACGTTCGGTTATCAATAAATTAGCTTGTAACTAAACGTTTTTATATTTCTGAAGCTTGTTCTCGCATGAGTTAAGAAAAAGATGTTGAGCATTCATAATATATCCAGGTCATAGAATAAGAGTTTTTGTGATTTTCTGTAAGTTTCTTACAAAATTTAAATTAAAATGTTTAAATTAAATGTTTTTGGAAAAATTATATTCAAATTTATTCTTAAGTTTGCTATTTTCTTTTTATTTAAATTATTGAAATTATCTGAATAATAATCTGTTTCTATCTGCCAATTGCAAAAAAAAAAAAAAAAAAAAAAATCGACATAGAATTTATAAAAGTAATTAACATGAATTTTTTAGTCACAGACTTTATAAACAACAATAGGTAAAAAATTGTAACTCAGGGGTGTCAAACTCGCGGCCCATAACGAACATTTTTGCGGCCCGATCAGTATATCGGCACACATTAATACGTAATAAAATATTAAAATTTCTCCCAAAATTTGAAAGATAGTCGCAGAGAAGAGATGTGAAGTGTCAGGACGTAAACCTTAAATTTTCTTGTTCTTATATATGAGTTTATCATACTGTATTATTCAAAATAAACTTGCTTTTCTATGAATATTGATTTTTTTTGCGGCCCACTTAAAGTTAAACCTTGTATGTTTGGTCCAAGTTAGCCTATGAGTTTGACACCCCTACTGTAACTAAACGAGAACTACTAACTGCAAGACTAAGTTTTAGTAACTGTACGACTGTAAGAAACGCATGGAAATTTAAAACTACAACTGAGCAAAGTCATAATACTTGTTTACATAATAAGCCCGTAAACATCAGTAATATGTGCCAAAACAATTCTCAATGGCATAATATTTTCTGCTTATAACAATTAAAAAAATTTTCACATACCTTTATAAAATCTATTTAATGTACCATTAGAGTGCGTTAAAAATAAACTATTCTTACTTAAGAATTTTTCATGAGAAATTTAAGTATTTTTGTGAGAATTCTAGACAGCTAAATATTTATTTTCTGTTTAAAAGTATCCTATCTATATATATATATTTGTATAACTGCATTATAAAATTAAAATTTTAACTTTTTTTTCTAAATATTACTGCAGACCTATTTGTTCCAATTCTCAGAGTATTACACTTGATAAATATGTTTTTTACAAAAACAGTTACAGAATTTTTAGTAACATGCTATCATTAAACTTTTCATAGCTTCACTGAACAAAAGAAAATTAAGAGAATTACTTCTCCCATTTTCCATGAATCCTCATAAATCTACAATTCATTTAAGAAATGAATATGGCAGTGTTGAGTTTAGGAAATACTTTAAAAAGGACTGTCGTATTCAATAAATGATTACCTATCAATGCATAGTGTTTTAAAAGTATAAATATGCAGGCCTAAAGGCATTCCATTGCTTAATATTCATAGGTTCTGAGATTTATCTAGTAGTGTCACTGAAGTTGGATGTTAGCAAGGGCGTAGCTACCACCGTATCAGCTGTATCAATGATACGGGCTCCCTAGCTACAGGGGCCCCAACATATATTATATGAGGGAAAAATTGTTAATATATTAAGGGGCCCCCAAAATGGCTGCGCAAAAAATGTTGATCCACTCAGGCCACTATGCCAGTGGATGTCGGTTTCTTTGAATCATGATACTCATTATTATTAACTGAATGAGGGGCTCTTTCATGAATTGATAGCAATAACTTTTCCAAGGTATTATTAAAGTTTATTTACATGTATGATTTAATTGTTTGCTACAAGACCGTTTTACACCTTCTACTCCTCCTCGTTCCATCTGTTTCTGTTTTTGTTTTCTAAGCTCCAATGAGTTGCCACTCACTTCAAACAAAATTATACAAAAAAGTAACTCGCTTACCATAGATGGCGCAACATTAATTTCATTTCAAAAGAATAAAAGAAAGCAGGAAATATTTTTATAAGAAGCAGAGGAAAGGAAGAAGAGTAAGATATACGTCTTCAAAATAATAAATAATACTTCTTACATAGTTCTGACAACTCGTATTTATTGCAAGATCTCGTTTCTGATATGATGCTACTGCAAGGTAACTATATTTAAAGTTGGTAAAGCGGGGATACCATTGACTGGAGGGGGGAGTTCTTGATAAAAAATTTGTTCTATATTGAGCAACAAAAATTTTTATATAATTCAAAAATAGTATTGTAATATAAATTTTATAGTTTCATCATAAGAACAATTTACAAACACAATACTTTAAAAAATATTATATACGTATAGTTACTATACAAAGAATAAAATAATACGAAACTGTGGTATTATTTTATCCTTTGCTATATTTCTCATTTGAGTGAACTTTTTTTAGTAGATTGCAGTCATTGTTTAAAAGGCATGTTATTTTTCAAAAGAAACTACGTTGAGAAGAACGAGATATTCTCTCGTTCTCACCTAGAGATGTAGGGGGAAGGGAAGGAAGACTAGCCATATATATCCAAAAACAATTTATTTATTGATAACACAATTAGTAACACAATTCAAGTAATTTCAAAGAGAAGAGATGTTCTCAAATTAAGCAATATGTGGATTAAAAACGAGATACAGAGACTATGAGAAGACTTTAAATATCGACCTACTTAATTCTAGATCAAATCTACTTTGTAATTTATCCGATCACTAATTACAATGTAGTGGCCAATCGTCACTTTAATTCTTTCACTTATCCGATATCTGAAATATAAAACTGAATAATACCTGATCAGTAGCAATCTATCCTATCTCCTCACTTCCCCTCTTTCTAGCTTAAAAACCTAGACTATATATAGCCGACCCAATTTACATAATCAAGGTTTCTTCTTCAGACGGTTGGTTGTGAATGAACTCGAATTGATAGATCAAAGATTTCACAAGAGGATTATATTAATGAAAGGACGTGGATAGATTCGTCACAACGTTTCACACATAAAATGGCTTTCAAAATCTCAACACTTAATTGTCATTTTTCTGATGTCCACAATTTATTTACCGTTGAAAAAAAACACGTTCAGTCGTAGCATTAGTGTCTGGTAAGGACAGCGTGTATTCCACAATTTTTAGTGCATTATTGTATGAAACACGGTTTGTTCCGTACAATAACGGTTGTTTTATTTATATGATGAAATAACATAAATAAAAAAATAATATAAACTCATATCCTAGCGAAACAGCCACATGGTCATTTCCGTTTTCCAGCCATCCCGTAGATTGTGTATTTTTTCCGAAAATCGGGATTTTTTTTAAAAAGCCGTGGGGTGCGAGACAAATTGTTAAAAAGCGGGATGTCTGATCTACTTACACTACTGTAAACTACTATTTCTTAAGACTTCAGAAGCACTATGAAAACACAAAAATTAAATAAATAAGTAAATAAAAATAATGAACAAAAAACACGTTTCCTTTCTTTTCTTTTTCTATAATACGCACAATTTTTTCATAATTGTTTGATTTGAATACTTTGGAATCCCATATCTTTGTATGTTTACGATCCGAATTACTGAAAAAAAAAATTCTACTTAAAATAAGAATGACGGTTGAATGAGTTACTACGACTGTGCTTTTTTCAATTAAATTTGTTATTTATAATTGCAAAATATGTGTTTGCCGTTTGATTAATTTCTAATTAATTCTGTTAATTTAACCCTCTAAGCGTAAAATCTTGACATTCTAGAGATGCTTTGAAAATGCACCGCACGTATTTTTTTGCCTTCAAGTAAGATTCTCAAAAGCGGTTCAGCCGTATTTTTAAAAATACGGCTCAACCGCTTTTGAGAATCTTACTTGAAGGCAAAAAAAGTATCTCTAGAATGGCAGGAATTTACGTGCAGACCGTTTGGAGGGTTAATAAGTAAAAAAATTCTTCGCTCGAAAATCTACTTTATTATAATTGATAAATTTAAAATCGGAAACGAAAATTAACATAAAAATTAGTTTTTATCTGTTTTCGATTATTAAAAATAACTTTAAAATTCATAATCTGATATCTTTTAAGGAGTATCATTTTATTACAATACAGATTCATCATTTACATTAAAACTGAAACTTGAAAATTAAATTTTCTATGCGATGCAATTGCGTCGATATCCCTCCTGCATAGCACTTCAATAAATATTTTAGAGCTTCTTTTGATTTCATATTTCTTCAGCTTCTTTGAAAAATCTTGCAGAAAGAAGTCATGTAAATGGAAACAAATGCTGACGATAAGTATTTTATGATAAAAAGGAAAATTTAAAAATATTTTAAATACAACAATAATACATACAATCCACTATAAACTTATCTTAAAAAATCTATAGTGACACTGTGAGTAATAAAATTAAAAGGCTATATAATTGTTCACAGTAAGGTTTTCTTTTCAAAAATCATATTGAATACTCGCGTTTGCTTTTTTTGAAATTTTATACGTTGCCTTGCGTGTAATTTCAAAATAAGTGAATTGAGTTCTTAGACAAGTAAAACGAAGTCGGAATTACTGACAGATACATCGCCAAAATATTACAAACGCTTTAGTGTACGAAATCTCTTTGTATTAGGGTGAATCGCGATTACATGGAGGAAAAAATTATTAGTAATTGAAATATACCTAAGTTGATAAGATACTCAGTGGTATGGAGATTAGGAGAAAAATAGTAAAAAAATAATTTTAAAATTTAATATTGCTACAAAAAAGGTAGAGTTTTTGAAAAAAAAAATGTAAAAAGTCCTTAAAATTTGGTTAGATGATTTTAGACTCTGAATAAAATTAATAACCAATACCAATATAAATAACCAGAAGTGATGATTACTAATAAATGAGTAGTTATATAGACGTGTGTTGTACAATTTACACATTGTACTATTTCATAACTAAAATCTCTCTGTTCTGTCGATTCCCGGAGTCCGATCCATTCTTTCTTCAATCTTCCTCTTCATCGTGCACTGCAATTTGGACAGAAGGCTTTTTGAAAATTTAATATTAAAGAAGCTGTGCCTGATATTTTTTTCATGTAACTATTTAATGTGTGACCTCTCATCCCAATAAATGTTAAAAAGCTCTAAAATGCCTATTTTACTTTTAAAAAAAAATCATTTTGACTTTTTTTGCCATAAAAAACTCAAATACCTAAATTTCAATCCCCTTGTGACAGTACTTAACATAAAAACTAATTTTATATTCTATTTTTCTCTTCGTCTCTATGTCAGACAATATCTTTTCTGCCTAGGTAGGTTTTAACATTATGCAAAAAAAAAAAAAAAAAAAAAAAAATTCGCTCCACCCTATTATACATAGATTGTCGATATTTCAGCCTTTTTTCTAGTTATAGAATTTCATTTTGTGATATCATATCGTAGACTTTCTTCTAATACGTATCTTAAGAAAAAAATCATCTTAGTTTCTTTCAATTATATATATAAAAGATTTTTTTTTTTACTTATTCTAATAATATTGATTATTCGTAGACAGTTTTAAATTTAGATTAAATTATTTTTCTCTTTTAATCAATTTGTATTTTAAATGGTTCAGATTTACAGTTATTAGCTGATCCATAACCTTAATATTAAATACTATTATTATTTTACATCGTTGATCAATATTTTTCAAAGAAAATTATTACTCATTATAAATTAATTCTAATATATATTTTAAACGTAAAGTCAGCAATATTTACGATAATGTAGAACTGACTTTTTGGGTATTTGAAAAAAGAAATGTGAAAAATTAAAATGTAATTATTTAATATGTTTGAATATGTGGATATATATGCAATCAAATACATTAAATCAACTTTTATATATATAACCATCGTTATTTTAATGTTTTAAAAATAAAAGCAATAATTCTAAACCATCTGATTTTTAAAAAAACTTCGAAACAAAGTATAGTATTTTCGATGTTTGCAATTTTTTTTTTTTTCTGTCAAGATTTTTTATAGACTCCGAAAAACAAAAATCACAAAATATTTTAAGTAAATGAAATTTTGTCAGTACAGACTATGAAGGAGGTATTTTAACGTACTGCTTGAAATTTGTCATGATTATTCTTTTAATATTTATTTTTGGAAATCTCTCTCTCTTTAGTCTTTTAAATGTTTTAAAATGCTTAATCTGATTTAATTTTTTGTTCACCGTCTGATTTTTTTTATTTAGAGAGAGAATGCTCTATTACTTCTTGGATTAATTAAATTTTTCATCAAGATTATTTTTCATCGGACACAGAATTTCAATCAAGTATTAGAATCATTCCATACTTTAAAAAAATTTCAAATATCTTCTTTAATCAAATAAAAGCATTACCTACGAAATACTTGAGCTACTCATAATTTTCTCGTCAGAATGTATACGTTCAATATAATGACCCTCAAAAACCAATAAAAATGATTAAAACTTTTTAGTCATGTTAGTCTTGGTGTAATTCAGTACATAATTCGGCATTGTTAAATATCTGGGACAAAAACAAAAATTAATAGGCTAAATTTTTTTTAATAAAAA
Source organism: Trichonephila inaurata madagascariensis (assembly GCA_019973955.1). Taxonomy (NCBI): domain Eukaryota; kingdom Metazoa; phylum Arthropoda; class Arachnida; order Araneae; family Nephilidae; genus Trichonephila; species Trichonephila inaurata. The sequence goes on along the minus strand of BMAV01011462.1, from coordinate 307,404 downwards.
ATCCGCAATTGTTCAGGTGTTCTGGTCAAGCTCACTAAACTAGAAAAAACTTATTATTTTACAAATTGATTTTTTAAATAAATTGATAGAACTGAAATATCAGTCAAATAAATAATAATAATAATAAGCGGAAATAATAACTAATTAAGTTCAACTTTTTTTTCAAATTAATTTATTATGTTCAAGCATAGCGTCTATAAATGGAAACCAACTGGAAAAAAGACAAGAAATTGATTTAAAAAATTATCTTAAATAAACTGCCCAACTCTGATTAATTGTTTGAGTAATCCAATTTACTCAATAGAGAAAGGATTCAATTAGCAAAATAATAATAATAATAATTAAAACAAACATGAAGAAACACAAGAAACGTAATAAAGTTTCAATTTTGAGTTCATAATATGTGCAAAAACAGTACTTTAAACCATGAAAGAAAAAGAAAAGAAAACTTATATAAATTTCAAAAAAGTATAACTTATGAGTATAAAATTATTAAAAATTATACTTAAAAAAATCTCTCTCTCTCTACCTGTTTGAATTAAATATACAAAGTATAAATTTAAACTGACGGATTTTATATGTATCGAAATAAAAGGAGGTATCCGAAATTTTCATTAAATTTATCACTTTTTAAAAATTTAAGATTTAAAGTAAAAAAAAATTATACCTATTAATTAAAGTAAAAATAAATTTAAAGGTGTGTTTACAGGACCGTCGTTAAATAGTTCATCTAAAAAATTTTCCATTGCAATACGAATTCAAAAGATATTCAAACTAAAAAATTAATTCATTCTTTTAATATTTGTATTTTGAAAGCATTTTCTTTATATTTGAAGGCGTTTATTAGATCGACAGTTGAAAATTGCCGTTCAAAGACTATAATTTAGAAAGACCACAACATTAAGCATCGAAAATTCATTGATAAGATTCTCACATCACGCCACTTATCAACACTCTCTGATCATGCTATTGATAAACAGTATCGTTTGTTTGTTTTATAAGAATGCAAATGTGCTCTTTTTCGTTCTCGCGCCATTTTTCAGCTGATACGTACATATTTTTTAAAACGATTTGATTCGATCAGTTCGCTTTACAACACTGCATGTTTTTAATGACATACGAAAAAGTTTTAATTCACATGCGTTGTCATTCAATCAAAATACCTACATTTTCTTTAAAAAACAAAATTCCATATTTCAGCAATTTTAAAACATTCGGTTGCTTTGAATTCTAGTTCATATGTTACAATTGATGCTTAATAATTTTGCATCTAAGAAACAGAGAGTAGTGATTTAATCTGAATCTTTTGCTTACTATTATTATCATTTTTCTTTATAAGCTGATTTGTTTGTTATTAATGCTCCGAATTCCTTCTAAACTTACCTATATTTCCTAAAAATATTTTTTAAATAACGTAATTGAATTTTTGTATGTAACATAACTATTGGAATTTTTTTTTCTAAATGTCGATCGATTTACAGTTCTATGAATTTGTATAAATTGTTATATACATATAATATATATATCACTGGGTGTGTGTTTATTTGTCAGTGGATAGAAAAGTTTCTTTCTTCAAATTTAAACCCAATTCATGTTCATTTACGTTCATGGTTGAAGAAAAACAAATTTATTAAATATAATTCAATAAAAACATTTTTTAAATTAATTTCATTAAATAATGAATATATAAAAATCCAAATATTTATCTGTATATTTTTTTACCTTTCTGAATAAGAAAGTATCATTTCAATAATAAATGCATAGCAAATGTATCAGTTGTTCATCATTCATTTTTATTTGGCTTTTCTCGTTTAGAAAGCTTCTTACTGAAAAGTTTAATATTAATTATGAATTATTTTTAAATTTGCAAAATATAATTTTAAGGTACAAGTAAAATAGTAAATCAATGCGATATTGGTGTAAAATTCAAAATAGAAAACAAAACAAACACTTGAATAATTTTTTCATCAATTTTATTTTACAGTCGAGTTTGAACATAATAATACACATCTGTAATAAAACAAGCAATAGGGCGACAGATATGTACTTAACGTATCTTGTTTTAAAAACATAAAAAAGGAACATGTATAAATATCAGTGAGCAACAAATATTTAACAATATGTACACTATATACAGAAAATACTGACGAAGATACAATAAATTTTCGAATTCAACAAAATCATGCAATCTAAATATGAGTTTCTTGGTGGGTGTCTGGATGGTGAAATGAAATAAAATGTTTCAAATGAATATACATTATTGCATAAAACTAAAATTAAAAAAAGGAGCAAACAACAAAAATATCAAAATATTATCAATAGCTTATTTTTTTATGATTAATTATTTGGAATTGTATTAAATTCAATAACCTCCTTTTTCAAATGCCTGTGATTTTAGAGTTATAAGAACAAAGTGTTTTTTAAAAAATAATAACATAAAAGTCTAGGATTTCAAATTTTAAAATATAAAATTTAGTTATAAAATATCATTCAATGGAAACACAACTCAAAATTGATAAAAAAAATTTGACTGAATAAATTTACAAATGAAAATTCATCCTAGCCCGTTAAGTAACGCCTAGATAATGATTATGCTTTTTTAAGCTTCTTCAAAACATCCAGTTCATACATGAAAAAATCATTCAAAACTACATTAAAAAATGAAATACAAAACACACTGCAATCAATCTAATTTAAAAAAATCAGTCACGGACACATATATTTATCACAATGTGTTTTAAGTGAGCATGAAGTTACCGGTATTTGTAACAATGATAAAAAAGAAATGAATTTTAAAAGGCTTGCATATATCTATCAACTAAAGACTTCGGATGCTTAATACTTTTTACTCCTCTTCAAGAGACAGTCTAAATGAAAGTTTATAGTTCTAATTACTATTCAGGTAAGGTTTTACATTACTCTGCAGTTGATGGTAATCTAGATCTACCTCTTGTGCAGAATCCATTTGTGCCATCAGGTCCTCTTGGCATACGGATGGTCTTAACAGGAAGACTCTGCAGCAGAGATCCCATCGAAGACGTGGAGGTGGACACGAGATTCGAATCGGACAGCATCATCTGTTCCCTTCGTCTGCGCCAGGGGCTGAGAACATCAGTGGACTCGGCAAAACCTTTATGCAAACGATCTCTTGATCCATTGTGTCTGTTAGCCAAGGAAGCAAATGAGGAATTTGGATCATTGTAGATGACAGGGTGGTAACTATGTCTTCTTGGAAATTTGCTTTCGAAAGGATTGCTGACAGGCGACGAGGACAAGTAACCAGAACTTTGGGAACTCACAGAGCCGCTCGAACTGCGTCTAGATCTTTTTTGCTCAGATGCAGTATTTTCCTTTTCCAAAGATTTCTTATCGGCATTGGAACCTTTTCTATTCTTCTTCTTCTTCTTAGGACTCTCTTTAGGGCTTTCAGCAGAGCTCTCGGTCGTCTGAGTTTTCTTTGGACTCTCTGGATTTGCTTTATCTTTGATTGTCACTGATGTGACTGTAATCTCAGGAGCCTGGATGCTCTCCAAAGCTTTTCTGGCTGCAGCGTGCTCTTCGAATTCAACGAGGGCACATACTTCGGATTGAAGGCTTGGATTCTTGGAGAGAAATCGTTTCACATCCGACGGAATGGATCCACCAGGTCTCAGGATCCTCACCAGCGCTATGTCTCCGCATTTGGAAAACATTTCGCTTACACTGTCAACAGAGGGCTTGTCAGAACTAAAACCTGATACGATAATTGATCTTGAAGAAACAGTCTCATCATAGTCAGGCAAAGGAGTCAGCCTCTTTACCTTAGTACCTTCGGGATTCAGAGCAAGTACAGCTGATTTCTGAATACTGTAAGCTACAGCTTTCCAGTTGCGACTCAGACTTCTTACTTTTCGGAAAGAGGCCAAGAGCTTCAAGCTGACATATCCTTCTTTGTTACGTCGGACATGCTTCAGAAGAAAGGGATCCTTCAGAATATTTGCATCGGAGAGGTAAAACTCTACCATCTTCAAAATAGCATCTGCAGTTTCTTCATCAGGGATTTCTGAATCGTACTTCTGCTCCGTACTACCACACTCGATACCGGAATCCTTTGGATCGGAATCCGACAAATTGGGTCCATCACTGTGGTTCCCGCAAGAGGAGGTCTCATCATCCACATCGACCAGCTTCGTAGAAACCGGCATTGCACTCTCAATGTTTTCAATCGTGGCAACTTCAGCGGTCATTTTCGAATAGCAATTGCGTTAATCGAGAAATGGGAAAATTCCAAACGGGAAGATTCGAAAGAAGCAAACTTTAATAGATATCTTCTCTACTACTTCCCGAGGGAGGTATGATGCTTGCTGCTGCAAAGATCTGATTAAAGAGCGGGAACTGCGGCAACTCTTTTTATGCCTCTCAGATTGCACAGTGGGATGTGATTGGTTGACGGAAAGAACGAACGATCGCAGCCACGTCGTCCGGTATGCGAGCGGGAGACGGATTACTCATCATCAGATAATGACGTCACTTCGAAAGGTGATTTAGAAGCCCCAGTTCTTCTTTTCGACTTCCAATAAGGCTTCTTCGTGCATGCGTTAAATCAAATGACAATGAATATGTTATGTGAAATAAACAGGTGTGTGTCTCGTTAGGATAAATTTCGAATTTGTTTGTTTGGGGATTTTTTTTCTTTCTATATAATACGAAGTTTAAGGAAAGTACTTATGTCTTCAGGTGCTTGGAAAAGACAAAGAAACTTAATTTCAAAATTTAAACGAAGTAAAAATTCTTACTAAAAAGAATCATTCTTTACAATTAAAATATATTTTAACTAATGGGATAAAAAAGTGCATTTTTGAAATTGGGAATTATTTTTTTTGTTACTTGATGTTTACTTGAGAGTCAAAAACAGAAAACAAATCAATTACATAACTTCATAACAAAAAAAAAACAAAAATTATTTAAGAATATTTTTCTAAATTTTTGAAAAGAATATTGAATAAAGTTAAAAAATAAATAATTATTTTTCCTATAACTTATTGTCCAGGATAATGATATTTAAAATGGTTTTTATGCCTCCAATTAATATTATAATCAAATAAAGCAAACAAAAATTCGATTTTTTTCAGGGAAAATTAATCCATAATATAAAATTAAATTAAGTAGATTTTGCGAGCTGTAAGAGGGAGAGATATAAGATAGCAATTTGTCGAATAAAATTCGAAAGGATATACAAAATTTCCTTCATTATAAAAAATTTTAAATGTCCATTTTCACGTTATAATATCCTTATCTCAATCAAATAGCTTAATTATTGATATTAGATATAATTTTATATATACATTTTTCATCTAACACGCATATTTTATTTCCTTCTTCAATAAAAAAGTACGAACGAAGTATATGAAATATAATTTTTCTGAAATTGCTACTCCATTATTACAGTTCTAAATAAACTTACTTTTATGGAAACATTATCTAATGATTCAGAGAGTTACTTTTTTTTAACTCCATTCAATATATACTTAAAAAATAAATTGTTAGTTAAACCTAAATCGACATAAAATGATGTCTTTAATGAATTACACAATAGATCCCATTGTTCTATAATGGCTTACGTAAAATTCCGTTATACATCAATTATTTTTAGAAAAAAAGTTTAAGAATTATGAAATATTTCTCGTTTTATTAAAAATGATAACCATTTAACTTTAGTCGCATGTTTTTCAGGCATTGCTTCACATTTAGGGTAATCATCATGAAATATTTTATTGTTTTTTCCAAAACACAGTTTTGAAAGGGTTTTTTCCCCCCAAAACTACCTGGTTTTTTGCTGCTTGACGATTTAAATTAGTTTGAATGAAAATTAAGTTCCATAGGTTTTTCAGAGCATCAGATTTCCTAATTTTTCTAGAAAAAAGTTTAATTAGGTAAAAACTTTCTTTTTCCTGTTTTCTGATAAGTTTATATTTCTCATTGCAAATTTCCCTTTTCTTAATAAAATTAATATTGAAAAGTTACATTATTCTGATTCATTAGTTGCTTGTAAGATAAAATTCATACTGAGAATAAGTTAACTCATTAAATTTCTTTTAAAATATCCAGAAACCATATTATTAATGTTTTTTCAATTCTAAGAAATTTTTAAAAATCTGAATGTTTACATTTACAATCTTTATGTTCCTTCAATTTGCACTCTTTCAGGATACAATGTAAAGCATATATGGTATTTCCTTTTTTTGGTTATCAAGAAAAACTCTTAGTTCCCACAGAGTTGATAAATAAAAAGATATATTTTTGAACTTTATTATTCTTTAATTAATATGTTGTTGTCATGTCCTTCCCGAAGGGAAGGAATGAAAATTGCCACAGCCTGAGATAGGTTGGACTTCTACACGATAAATGGCGACATTACCTATCTCCACTTCCACAATTTAGGCATGGAACTAGAGGGGAGGGAAATATTCTCAAGCTCCCTACAACCATGGTTTCTGCTACGACCGCCCCCAAGACTTTCGGACCCACTGATTTAACGAGAACGTACTCCGTTTTAATTAATATATAAAAATAGAATAAATCAAAAGTTTTCTTTTCCTAAATTAATACATCACATAATTTATTCATAGGTAAAAGAACTGTTTGACTCGCTGAATCAATTCGCTGATGTATCTTGAAACACAGCAGTATCAGGACATTATCTTTAAATTATTTTTTGATTTATTTAATTCAGCTTCAGCTCACCCAATAATATATACCATATTTTATGCCATTTTTAATAAATTTTCGTTGAACAAAAATATAGAAAAATTGAACTGCTAAAATCTGAAGAAATTGAACAAAATGGGATATATTATAATTCTTACAATTTAAAAAAAAATAATGTATAATTTTTATAATTTTTTTTTAATTTAAATTCTTAAAGGGATCTATTTGTTTCTTCTGAGTTGAAAAAGGGGAAAAATTCAAATGAGGCATGTTTAAATTTTTTATAGTTTATTCGAAGATTTGGTTTTTTTATATAAATTTAGAAAGAGAGCTTTTTGTATAGTTTAGAATTTGATTTTTTACAAATAGAACGATACACTAAAAATTACAATCTCTTTAAATATCTGTTAAAAATTGTAACTAATTCCTTTTTCTGTTTGATGGTTATTATTTTCCAATAATGTTTAATATTCCAAACACATTTAACAACTCTTTAGCTTGCAGGGTATAGCAGTAACTTAAAGTTTTGAGAATTTAGACAAAGTTTATTGCGCTCATAAAATCCGGTATGTGGATAATTACTTTTTATTTTTATTTCAAGAAAATATTTAACGTCAGTCATATATACAGTTACGTATTACTCTGAAAGCAAATTTCATTGCTTGACGTTCTGTAAGACAAATTCGGTCACAGTTCTATTTCATTCACTTTCTTATTGCTTTTATATAGTCTAGCGATGGATTTAAAAAGAGAACTGACGTCTTGAGTATGTTTACTTTTTAGAATTTGATAGAAATTTCAAAATGAAGAATTGTCCAACACGTGACTATTGCAAATATGATTCTGAAAGTCGCATTAAAAGATGGATTGAAACGTCTTATTTAAGTTTAAGAGCTTATTTGTGTATTTAATTTCTGCTGTCTCTAAAAATCAGCTCTTTTTTTTTTTTTTTTTTTGCAGATGTCACATTTAGCAGAAAAAATAAACAAAAGCTTATTTTCTTAATTAATTAACATGAAAAATAGTGATATATCTATCTCTATAATTTTAAGTACATAATAAATGAACTATTATAGTATAATAGTTTATTTAATAAATAAATTATTATAATTAATTATCATTTTAATTGGTGTGCCTAAACGTGATTTTTCTTATTTCAATATGTTATTCGGGTATAATTTTGTAGTTTTCAAAAAACATTCAAATCACGTTTTTTGAATTTTTATCATTAAAAATACCACAAATAAAATAAGGATTAGTTAGAGCTTTGTATACAGAAAACATTATAACTACTTCTGAGAATACTGCACATTTCGGGGGAAGGGATATTTATTAGTTCTTAGGATTCTTTTTCTATGTATTGAAAAAGACAATATTGATTTTTCCCCTTATTTTATTTTATTTTTTATTGAGTGGCTAATTTTCGTAATAAATTATTTCTTTCGTATTTTTGTGCATCAGCCCAAAATGATAAGCAAAACAAAAACTTAGTTTATTTAATTACATATTATTATAGTAATTTAGTTAAAGGTTTTCATTTCTGTCATTTGATTTCCAACATTTCTTAACATGTGCAGTACAACTATATTTGAATTACATATATGTAACTGAAGAAAAATTGGGAAAAAGAAATGATTTCTAGAATTGAATACCATATTTTCTTTTCTTTTTTTTTTGGGGTTACATATTTATCTAATAATTAAGAAAAAAAATTAGACGTAATTTTATAATGAATAAGAATTTGCTATCCAAATCCACATATTTTTATAATTCAATAAAACATTCTGTGATATGCAATTTCGAGAGTGGAGCTATGAAATTTATCTAATCAGTGTTTCTCTTTAACTTTTCGAAAATGAATGCAAATAACAAAATAATTATATTAAAATTTTATTAACTCAAAACTTGATATATATATATATATATATATATATGGATATAAAAATATCATAAACATTCAGAAACTTTAAATTCCGCATCTTATTGATATATGTTTGCTTTAGCATTGTTGTGACATACGCCTATTATTTTCCGCTTTAATTCTAAGAAAAACAATATGAAATTTTCTCTTTTGTCATGCATCAACGTTTTTTGATGAATTGAGTGGTGCAGTAATAATTACCAATCTATGAAGAATTTTCTCAAACTAAAAAAAAAGAAATAGATGAAACCTTAAATGAAGAAATGTCATAGTGTTTCTGGTAATTTGATTCACAATTAGATTTATTGCAGCAATAACACCTTCTTCTGAAAAGGTATTTTTATCAACAGATGACATTTTCAAATTAAATAGCATCTAATATTCACATTTTATACACTCCTTTTAAATTCTTTATTTAGCATTGCTTTCAAATTGATACAAAATATTATTTTGATTTTTTAAAAGTTGATAAGAATTTTATTTTTCTTAATTTTATCAATTATAAAAAAGCACTTATCCTCCTATTTAGTTTTAAAAAAAAATCTAAGAAACGGTAAGGGAAGTCAATATACTTCCTACATTTAAGAAATCAGCTGGGTTTTTTTAAATATTCAAATTTTGCTGAATAAATACTTCACTCTCATTATTTTGCCGATTTTTGAGAACAAAAATATGTATTGACTGTTTATTATATGTGATTAGAATATATTGATATTTAACAATATTTAGACATATTATGCCTTCTTGATTTTCTTTTAAAAGGTAATTATAATCCCCCTCCCATGAGTTGTATTAATATTATCTGAGGTTAATAAAAGTATGATGGAGATTCTGGAAGTGTATATTTCTTCCTTTTTTCTTTCTTTTTTTTCTGAATAAATGCATAATAGTCAAATTTTCGAAAAATGTTTCTCGTTTTAAAATGTCTCTTAGCTGAAGTTTTACGAATGTCGGCTTAGATGAACGAGGATATAAACTTTTTAGAATATAGATAACGTTTTTATCTAACTATTTTCTTACATAGGAAGCTTATTCAGCCAGTATTCATAAAATAAAATCTGACTGAAGTAGCTAGATTCAGCAGATAATTTTAAAAACGTGCAAATGAAAATTCACACTGTTACTAACAACATTTATGTTCCAACAATTGAACTCAAAAAATAATTTTTCATTTTCTATTTTGAATTTACCATTCTCCTCTTTCTGAATTACTAATTTTAAAAATTTGTACTCAATTTCATTTCTAGGTATTTGAAAACGTAGGAAAGAATCAAATAGTTTTCAGCTATGTTGTGGATTGCTCAGACATCAGAATCTATTGTTTGAAGGAGCACAAAAGTGCTTACACCTAATTTTACTAAATTAACTATGCATCTATCTGTTTAATCTGTCGCAATGGCTCACATTTTCATTGAATAATCTAGTAAAAAATATTATATTATTCAATTAACGGAATTAATGATTAATGTATTGAAATGGCGATAATTACTATCTCTTATTAAATATTCTATCTAAAAAGAAATGTGAACGTTTTAAGTTAAGTTAAAACATTTTAATCCTCCCTTTTATTTTTAGTACTTTACATTAAACTGTTTTAAAAGTATTTCAGAAAAAAGGTGTTATCATATAATCCAGCGTATAACACGCCCTTTTCACTCAAAAAATGAGATCGAAATTTACGAGTGCGCGTTTTACGACGTGTATAAAAATGATAGCTTTCAAGATTAAAAAAAAATAAAAAGAGATGAGCACACCAAATTAGACTTTTACATATATCAAAATAGTATTTATTTAAAAGAATTGACATATTTTATGAAAAGGGGGAATAGTTATAGAGGTATGCTATTTTTTCGAAAGCCTGGGATAATACCTCGAATAAATGACTTTAACACATAAGAGCATTGTATACTTATATTTCAGGTTGCTTAGTAAAAAAAGGGGTGCGGATTATACGGTGCATATACCTAAAAATTAAAAAATGCATCTTGAGAGTACAAGTTCGCGTTAAACGCCGAATTTTACGATATTTGTCAAGTGTTGAGTGAGTTTGAGTCGGGAAACTTTGATTAAAATATAAACTAAACCTGTGCCCAAAATTCAGAATTTGGGCAGAAGTTTTATTTTATTTAAAAATTATTATAAAGGTAACCACTTTTCATCCGTTTTGTAACATCAACTTAAAAAATAAAGAAATATATTAAAGTGCTTACAAAAAAAAAAAGAAAAAAAAGCTGAGTTTTTTTCTTTTTCTTTCTTTCTTTCTTTTTATTATTATTATTATTTCTTAGCATCCTCTCACTTTAAAATCGAACATACTAAAAAAAATACAAAACCAAAACACTCTTCATAAGCAGAAATCGAGAATTTTCGTGGCGGAAATCACTAGCGTAATCGCTAATAATGATTAATAATGTTCTCATATCCCACTTCTCTTAAAAGGATAAGTCGAAGAACTGCCGTGGATGGAAAACACTTAAATGATTAGCATACTTGCAAGTGGAGCAATACTTTTACGAAATGCGCAGTTCGGGAAAGTGAGAAAGACGGACACTCTCTCCTCCTTAACTGTGAAGTTGAATGAAAGTGCTGTCACGCATCTTTTCAGCTACGCGTCTGCGACATTTCAGTATGATAAGATAATTGAAAGAGAAAGTGTCACATGTATCTGGGAATGACCATTTAGGCAACAGGTGAAATCTTATTACAAGATATGTTAGAGATGGTATTAAGTGTTTATATGAAGGACGAATTTTCCCCCCTCGATTCGCCATTTTGTTTATGTATCATGTCCCAAAGAATTAGAATGTATCCGAAACTTGCTATTAGCTTGCTGTTAACATTATCTGAAGCAGTAGTTGACTAAATAAATCTTTCTTATATAATTTTAGAGGGGGTTATTTGAATAATTTTTATGTATTAAGTTTGTACAGATGTGGGCCATTGTTTCGGCGCTAGTGTCCCATTGTGGAAGCGGAGGAGACCGGAGGGCCACATCTTTTTAAAATTATTGCATTCATTATTTAACTTTGCATCCCAGGAAGGGCGAAAATTGTACCATAAAAATAGTGGCAGTTTTATTCAATTCATTTACTGTTCTAATTTGATACTACCTATGGCTGCAAGCGCATTCAATTGTTGAACCATTTTAATGAGATAAATGTACACACTATCATACTTTTCTACAATTTTTTTAAATTAGGAGTGAGAGTGATTTTTGAAATTCTCATCATAGCCTGCAAGTTAATGTCAGCCAACTCGCAACTGTATTTACTCTTGTTAATCTTCATGCAAGAAAAGCTTTGCCCTCAAATATATGTCGATCCAAATACAAAGAACATTTTCTCTATATCTGATTTTCTGACTGTCTTGGAGGGTCAAAATAAAACACTTTGTAGGCCACATGTGGCACGTGGCTATCTATTTGCCTACCTCCTGTATTATTGCATTAAGTCGTTTCTTTTTAAGATATGGGAGCTAATATGTGCATGGAGTTCATAACAAGGAACATATAACATAAAATAACTCTTGATTATCTAATTCGGCCCAAATATTTAATAAAAATGTATTCTTTGCCCTTTACTGTAAAACCATTATATAAGTTTGTATTATTACCTGACATAAAAAGGGATTCTTTACAATTGCACTACTTAAGTAACATTCATAAATAACTGGTGTTTCGGGAATTTCTCTGTTTCACTGTCAATCATAATAATCAACAAATGTGAAAATTTACCCCATTTGCATACAACACATTACGTTTGCATAAAAGAGTTTGACAAGCAGACACGTATTTAATTTTTTTGCGTCCGTTTTTTGCCCTGTCCTACAGCCGCTCTACACACAAGATCCATTTCAAAGGAATTCACCAATCACCGTTTTTAGAGTAATTATTGTTCCCTCAGATTATCTGTTTAAAATATCCTTTTTATTATACTGTAGACATTATTGTAGTTTATTGAGCATACATATAACGCTATCGTGAATAAATAATGACGCCCTGGGCACGCGCACATCTCGCCATTGCCTAAATGCGGCCTTGGCAACAGATTTAACAATTTTTAATTTTAATTTCTTTTTTTTTTCAAAAATCAGGAGATTGTATTAAAGTGGTATTTATCAATAACTAAATGTTTTAATTAGCTTTTTATATTCATTAATTGGATTACTAATTTAAGATATCTAATCAAAGAAAATATGTAATAAAATTTTAATGGAGACAAGGTAATAGATATCTGTTTACAATTTCAGTCGTGTCTCAGTTTTATGTGCATATGATTCCGAGAATTTTTTTATTCAAGTTCGCAGTGATTTTTGAAATTTTTAATAATATGACTTTTACCATTCTTTAATCTATTTTGAATGCTCTTGAGTTACTATTGTAACAATAATACTGATAAGATTTTCACAGTCTAGACAGAATAAATGTGAAATTTCTGAGCAATTATCTTTTATTTATTTCTTCTAAGCATATTTGTATCTGACATTTGATTTTTAACTGTTATAACAACAAATTTTTGGTATAAATCATTTTAAATAAGTTAAAAATGAATTTAATCCTAAAATTATATTTCCTTAGTATAAAAGTTATTACGTATTGATCAACTTTCAAAAATAGACAAAAAAAATTCAAAATCCCTTTGTAATTTGTTTAAAATTCATTATTTTCAAAATTTGTTATGTTACCCACTTAATTTTAAAATCACCATTTTCATAAAAAAAAAAAATCTAAATTTATTTTATAATCTATTTTTGTAGCCTGTTTAATAAGCTTTCTAAAACTGTCGTACTTTTAATTCTGAGTCAGTTAGAAAAAAAGTTATAGCTGTTTTTGTTTGAGGTAGTAAGCCCAAATCGAAACCGGAAGTGTGAGTTTTAGGTTGATTTTCACCGGAAAAATGAGATTTTTATTCAGTTAAAATATTTTAACGAATTCTTTTTATGTTTAGTTAACTTTATTTCACTTTATACTAAATGTTTTAATAGATATATTTTGCTTTAAAATAGGCAACAGTTAACTGATTGCAATGTTGGTTTAGATTTAAACGAGTTGCTATCTTTTTATCATTTGGGTTCAAAACTAGATCTCTTTATAACTTTTTTATTAGTACTTTTATATAGAGTTATAGTTATTTTTAATTAAATTAAAGTTGTCATGCCAAAAACAAGATCAATGAGGCCAAAAAAGAAGAGATTTCCACAGAGCAGTACTTGTTGGAGAAACGTCGATAGAAATATCAACGGATCTTCCAAATTTAGTCTTTAATTCTATTAAAAAGACTTATAAGGAACTTTGTGATCAAAATCTCCTAAGAAAATGTCTTCGCGGGAAAGCTCAGAACTGTAATGAAAGTCTTAACAATGTCGTGTGGAGCATAATCCCAAAAGACAACTTTGTTGAGCAACAAACATTGCGTTTAAGGAATTATATCGCAATAATACTTTTTATACTAATACTTTAAAAGTTAGGAATGAAATTATGTTCTGAAATGAAACGATATTTTTGGTACCTCGACAAAACGAGAATTATTGATTCTACGAGGCATTCTAAACCAGATAAGAAACTGTCTTGTAAAAAAAGAAAGGCCCTTCAAAACTGTAAAAGTTTGAAGTATGAGGTCCAGGAAGGCACAACATACAAATCTGGAGAGTTTTAAAACCTTCCTAAATCATTAAAAAGTTTTATTGCAAATATAAACCTTATTTTGCATTTTGTGAAGAATGTTATTTTTGAACATAATGGTTAACGGTAAGAGTGAGATATTTCTTAAAGTAAATTAAATATTCTTATGAAATTTTTTGAGTTTGTTCTTTGTATTATAATGAATGCTTTCTGCTAAAAGCTAAGGGTAATTTTTCAATTAAGGTATTTTTTTTATGTAATTTTATATGAAAAAAAAGTTTTTTAAGAAAATTCTGGGTTTTTTCATCTCGAACACCTGTATTTCATAATTTTACAGTAGAATTTGAGCTGTTTTAGCATAAAGCATAGTTAAACGTTAAAGAATTGTATTCCTGCAAAAATTTTATTTATTTTTGTGATATATATATTTTTTAGAGTTGTTTGCAAAAGAGCAATTTTTTGTGATATTTTGGTAGAAATTTTACAATATTTTGAAAAATAAGCTTTCAAAAAATTCTTGCTGTATTTTCATAGTTTTGCAACATACTTAATTAAAAAATAACAACTAAATGATTATTTAAGTTATATTTTAGAAAATTGTCTCCCAAACCTGTCGGATACCTTAGGATTAGCATTTGTTCCCTCCCCTCTTACGTCTTAAAAAATACTCGCTTAACTGAATGTAAAATGAAGTACATATAAATTAATGGGCAAAAATAATTCTATTCCAAGATATTTATTCATAAAAATGTCATGTTTTATTTTTTGTAAAATTGTTTCAAAATCAAAAATAGTATTTAACGTTGTCTCAAATACTTCTTTATGCACGCGGGACACATTGCATTTATTTAAATCTGTCTTTTATTCAATTCTTACTATTAGCTCACAATCTATATATATTTATGTATTTATTTATATATTTATATATTTATCTTGGTGGAATTTTCAATCGTTAATAAAAATACATTTTAAATTGGCTCAATTGAGCTGAAATTTTATATACAGGATTATTTGGGATGACAATACAATAATATAATAATAATTAATAAAAATTAATTGATTAAAACTAATTATTTAAAGAATTAGAAATACACACACACAACCAAGTTGGCATCCTTTTTGGCGACTTGTGTCAAAATTGAAAAGGTTTTTTTCTGACGTTAAAGTATTCAGTTGAACTGAAATTTATATACACGATTGTTTTAGATGACAATACGATACTTTAATGATAATTAATAAAAATTAATTACCACTTAATGTTGTGATTCTATCATATGTATATACGTATTTATATTAATTGTAACTATTTAATAAAAAGTAGCTAAAATAAAATTTTTCTTTGTTGATCTAAGTAGGAAGTGACTTAAATTTTTTTTTATATTACTTGTTTATTAATCAACTTAAACGTACTTATATTTTTTTGCTTGCTTCCTTGTAAAATTATCAATCCCAACTGATAAAGATTTATCTCAAATAACTCTATTCGTGTAAAACGTAGTAATATTATCTATTTGAATTGTCTGTTATCATATGTATGTTTTTGTGGAGATATTTGACTTAATTTTTTTTATTAATGCTACACTTTGAAGCTACACTTGGATTATTGATAATGGACCTTGCAAATTTTGAACCTCGGTCAAAAGTGACGAGTTTTTGTTTGTAAGAAAGAATATCCATAATTCCTCAATAATATTTTTTAGATTTTAAAAATTAAATTTTTTTAGAATTAGCTAAATATATAATTGTTCATTTGGAGTAACATAACTTTAAAAAAAAAAACTTTCTTATTTTTGGAATTTTTTCATTTCCCTTGAGTTTTTATTTTTTCACCATAGTTGAGATATGATATTCAAGTTTTCATGTAATTTTTCCTCAGAGTTCTTCGTTTGTTTAAGAGTTTTCAAGTAGATATTAAATGTACTTTTATTTAAAATCCCATCTCATATTATTTAAAATAATATTTTTAATTCTTCAGGGAATTTAAACTTGATTTGAATACCTTATGTAATATAAATAGACTATGCGTGGAAAACTGGTGTAAAAATTTTATGTTTTAAAAAGTTTATCTTATGTGAAATGAAATCCAATTGAAAATTTAGTCTGACTGTCATCAATTGAAACTGTTGAGGAATCCTTTAAGCATATTTATTCACATTAAAAAATGCATACGATTAAAGAAGCAAGAAACAAAATATTACATAAAATTACTTGTTCAAGCAAAGTGTTAAGTGAAGTATTTGAAAAAGAAGTTTTTTTTTTTTAAAAAAAAATACTTCATTATAAGCGATATGATAAATGATGCCAAGTACATTCTTAATTCTACGAGAATATTATGGGTTTTATAATTTCTCATTATTATTATTATTATTCATCAACGATAAACAGCAAATTTTATGTAAATTATTTTTAAAAAGTGAAAATTTATTGAAAAGTTTTGAAAGAGGATATAGTATGTACAATTTGTGTGTGTGATTAGTGAATACCACTTTCAGCATCAAAGAAATTATTACTGATTCCGAAATGATTGAGGTCTGTACTAGCTCATACATTCGGAAGATCATGGATATGTGTTAAAATATATTATATTTTTAGTTTATCTTGATAGTTTACTTAAACCCCGGCAATTAATAGAAAATATTGAATAAAAAATATAAAGCAAAATATTAGTATTTAAATTTTTAAAGTATTACAAGTAATTTATGACGAAGTTAGCAAACAAAATGTGGTATTTCTTTTTAAGATTATAGAATGTGTGTGTTATGTTGTAATATCAAATGTAATTTATGCCTGTGTTTGCATGAAAATGTGTTTTTATATTCCTTTTTGTTATATTGATCCCTGTTATGGATTCATGTTATATGCTGATTCATTTTTTTCTTACTATTTATGTATTTAATGAAAGTCATTTTTTTAAAAAAGCTGTCAATATAAAATATCATTTACTTTTTTTTGACAATGGTATTTAAATGCAGTTAAATTCATTTTGGCTTATGGCGGATTTAAAAAGCGAATTTGTCATTCATGCTTTACCTATCTACATAGAAAACAATATTGTGACGATGAATAGATACAATCGATGTTCGTTGAATAAGCGATAAATTATTTGTAAGAATTATCTAAAAATTTTAATGATTAGAATTAATACTATAAAATTACGTTTATTTTCTGTTCCTGTTATTTTCACTACTTCCCTACGATCATCTTTGTGTTGTTTATGATACTTTTCCAACCGATGTTGTTGTTTTTAATGTTCTTCACAGCTCCTTTACATAAAGCTACCTGTGATGTTTAACTTCGCATTTATTTTTGTTTAACTTCGTATATAGAATATCTTGCATTGGTTGTTGTTGTTGTTTTCGATTTGTCTTGTTCTAAATCTCGTTATTCAATATCCATCGTAAATAATAAGAAATAATGTTTCCTTTTTGAATAATTTAAATGAAATTATTTTAAAAAGCAATTAATGAAATTATTTAAAAAATATAGCGATATATTAAAGACCAACTACTGCAATTTTTTATTCACTTTACTTTACACCTACCCTTTAAAGTAGTCTAATTCTAAAGCTTTGCAATCAGTAGAAGATTGTCTTCGGTGACTATGGTATCATGTTATTGTTTAATTCCGATATGGGTGCGCGGCAGGAGGGGGGTGTTAACTTAATATTTACTTAGAATTCTAATCTTACATATTTTTTTACGTAAGTCATAATTTCTAATACCCTGTTTTGAAACACGTCTCGTTTAATTCCTCATTAAATATTAAAACCTATATTTTGACATATTTATTCATGATTCCTTGTTAAAAGGATTATACCTTGAATTTTCGATAGATTTATTGGTGATTACTAGTAAAATAATAACATAATTGTTTATACACGTGACTTACTGAGTCGTTGCAATTTTGCCCTGAAACAATCTAACATAACTCTAAAATATCACTAATATTTCACTTCACTTGAACACGTGATTATGTTTTATTTCCATTATATTTCCCTTATATTTAAAGCAGAAAAATATAATTCCCTCTCTTAATTTCTTGACTTTTGAGTAGACAGGATGCTGAATTCTGTGTTCTGATCTTAAAATTACCAAAATAAACGATAGTTTGATCAATATCAATAAGCTTTTGAATCGCCGTAACTACATACTATTTACTTATGATAAAATGAACACATCTTAACATTATATGTATGTGTAAGTGTTTGTAAAATGGCTTACATTTTTTCGTTTGGCATTCAAACGTGAAATTTTACTCTAATTAAGCGTAGCTCACGCGGTTTCTTGGCCACGTGATATTTCATCCGGAAGAGTATGAAGGGCGGGAAGCAAATCCCGATAATATTCCACAATTCTACGCATTCGAATTAGTCTCATTGTTATCGCGATATATGACATCCATTAGCGCTAGGCCATAAAACATGTTCCCTTTCATGTAAACAAGTTTTTTGAGACACCTAATTTGCTTAAAATTCTCGTCTATTCACAAAGTATATTATACAGACACGTATTCCAATGAGACTGAAAGAAATGCTCTGATATGTAAGTACCCTGTAACCTTGTCTTTATCTGGATTTGTCCGAAACCAACTGGTGAAGCTTTACAAAATTTACTAAAACGTGTGACCTTTTTCTAATCATACTTTAAAAATAAGATTTTTATATTTTAACTATAGAAAGTAACACAAAAATATTTGGCAATAAAACTTGAATACGATTGTGCAAATAATATTAAAATAATTATTCTTCGTTTGCAAAAAACTAAACTGTGTTTCTGAAATCATACTTTAAAATATTTGTAAGCTTTTTTCACGGTTCAAAACGGAAAAAAACAAACTAAACAATAACTCTGTCTACCCCCCCTCCCCCCCAAAAAAGTCACAATTTTAATATTTCACTGTACCACCTTTGGCACGAATTACCCATTCATATTGGCAATAATTCTGTAAAAATATACAATTACGGAATACATATTTTTGACTAGAAGAGCATCAATTTTTCGTTGATATTTTTAATTAAGAGGAGACGCGTATCATCCACTTTTGTCCTCTCGTGTACATCCCACAGATTTTCAATTGGACTGACAATGAGATTAAGATTTTGCATTAAAGCGCCAATGGAACTTCGTGTTCTTGGGAACATTTTAGCACTATAAAATCGAGTTAATAACTTGAAATTATATTTATTAAATGCATATATATATATATGAGACAAAATTTCATTTAAATTAGAACATTTTACTGTAGTATCTTGTTGCTTTTGTTGAAAGGAAGAGGAAACGTTTTGGTATATTAAATTCCCGTTTTAACTGGTTCATCTCATACAAGATAAAACACACTGCAGCAACACAAAAACACAAAGGCAAAGGTATTCTTTTTTCATTCCGTAGATCCCAGCTTTTATAGCGACCAAAAACTTTTATAATCGTATGATTTCACTCAATGATTACTGGGATTGATCGGAATAGTTTAACGTAACAGTTTTTTAGGATAAAAAGTTGTGTTTAAAAAAACAATTCCCGTTAGGCGAATAAGCTAAAAATTTAACTATCACTCGAGGTTTTGGAGGGCTCAAGACCATCATAAATTAATAAATTAAATAAAATCCCTCAACAGAGGATTTATATATATACGCGGTGTGACATAAAAGAAACGAGACTGGTCCAATAAATCACTGTACATGCAGAATCAGTTTGTGACATCACCTTCAAAGAAGTGTTGTGTTGTTACTTACGCCCCTTGATCGACAGTAACATCAGATCAAGGTCCACGAAATTCATCTCGGCTGAGGGCTAGATTTTTACGCCTGTCGTTAGCCTTAGCTTTGAGCGTCATGCAGGTGACAGTACGCGATTTTGCTCGGTTCCCCCCAATTTTGAAGAACACCTTGGGGGTGGTCAGGGGTCTCCTACCTCTCTTCCCCTTCCACCAACCTCACGAGAGGACTTGCGGCTCGATGGTTATTTAGAGTACCCCTATGCCGAGAATGCACTATACATTTACAAGCATCCATGTCTTCTCCAGGATTCGAACCCAGTCCCTACGGCACCGCAGTCAGCGTCACTCACCACTATACCGGATAGGCGGCCCTTCAAAGAAGTATCCTTCAGCATTCACACACTTCTGCATTTGGTGCTTCCATTGCTGGTAACAGTTCTGGAACGAGGTTTTTGAAAGGCCCTTCAGGAGGTTCTCCGTTTTAGCCTGGACCTCTTCAACTGAGGTAAAATGGGTTCCCTTTCAGCAAGATTTAACTGTGGGAAATTTAAAAAAAAGTCGCAGAGAGCCGAATCAAGTAGCATGGTGCAACAGCTATCTATCCCTTCACATCTAGCCTTTTCCCAAAGTCGTTTTAGTACTTCTATGTAATGCTGTTGATTTACAATCTGACCACTAAGAACACACTAAATCATAACAATTCCATTAATGTGGAAGAAGATTATTAACATTACCTTAAATTTTAATTCTGACATGTGTACTTTTCTTTGGTCTTGGGGGATCCTGGAGACTTCCACTGCATCAACTTACGCTTACTTTCTGGGTCACAGGCAAAAGTCCATGTCTCATCACATGTTACAAAATATTCCAACAAATTTGGCTCGTTTGCAATGTGTTCTAACATGTCTACACACATGTCATTATGGCATTGTTTTTGCTCATCGGACAGAAATTTTGGAATAACCTTCGCACAAATCTTCCTCGTGAGTAATTCGTCAGTTAAAATGCCTCGAACAGCTTCCCTATCCAAGTTAACCAACTCCGTCTCGCTGCACGAACAATTATTCTTCAATCACCCCGGATCACATCACGACTTTTGCCAATGTTTAGTCTGGAATCACTCACCTTGGGGACCCAGCATGTACATCATCTTTCACATACTGTCCCTTCCCACTGAATACCAAACAAAATAAAAAATATTTGCATTTATCTTTTGTAAATTACAAAAAATATCCATTGTTAGGCACTACACACTTTTTATTCTAAAGTTCTAAAGTTTATCACCAAATTCATAAAAAAATATACTGACACATAAAAACATATTTTCAATGTTATAAAATCTGATTCAAGACCTTGTAATACTTCATCTTATATTGAAACTTAGTTCCGTATCTTTGTGGTACTATTTACTGATTTCTAAACTTCTGTATTGCTATTTTTATCATTTTTTGGAATTTTTTGCTGCTTTTGGATTGGTTAGGCTTACCCCGCCCACTGTCCTGATCATTATATTCCATTTTTTTCTCTTTTTTTTATAGTTCTTTAATTTTAAATTTTAAAGTTGATTTTTTATAAAAGTCCTTCCCAAATTTTTAAAAGATAAATTTTTCTGCTTTCTTGATCTTAACTAACACTGGGTAATAGGAGAATTGTTGAGAGCCATTTTAAATGTAAAGAAGGTAGATTAGAACCCAAAAGGGCTAAGTGTTCCAAGAAACATCCTCACGAATTTATATTTGGGCCATTTTAATGACGAAAGAAAGCGTGTAAAAAGTGATTGTGGCATTTCCCCACGGACAACAGCCATGCTTTATGATAATCATAATATCTGGAGTTCTATAAATAGCAATCGAGCTTCTCCCTACCTCAAGATATTCGGTCAGAGGTCACATTTTTCTCTGATAGCCACGAAGCAAGAACATACCAAAGTACTTCTGGTTTAATCTGAATAGGTCTATTTGGATGCCTTTACAATGTTTTATTATGTTGAGAATTTCTTAGAAAATATTTTAATGATATCCTGTTAGTGATACGTGCATCTTGGAGACTTAAATTTTATTTTTCAGTAAAATTATATCATTCTATTTTCAATTATGTTTGTGATTTTGGATTCAAAGATTCTTTTTAAGGTTCAGTTTTTGAAAGTGAAAACTATGAGATGACAAATAAATAAATAAATAAATAATTTCATATATATTTCCCCCCTGATGTTTCTTAAGATTTTTGTTCTATAAATTTAAAACTTATTTGATTAATTTCCTTATATCCATTTCATAAAATATTTTGTGAAAATATTATTTAAATACTTAAAAATAACCTTTTTTAAATAATTTTCTATTAAAAAGTTTTCATATATACGAGAGACGTTTCTTTCAATCTTCGGTGAACCATAGAAAAAAGATACTGATCATATAAAGCTTTATACGAATAGTTTTTACAAAACCACCTATTTCCTCTCTCAAAATTTTAATTTTAATTTTTCTTAGTTGTTTTAGAGCCGGGGGGAGCATTAAGTAGATCGCGATCGACCGGTGGACCACCGAAATATTTTAGGGTGACCACTTTTATTAAGATCTGAGACGCCCATACTAAAAGAAACGTATTTTTGGAACACCAACGCCAGCTAGACTGGAGAATCGGCTTTTCACAATCCATGCAACTATGTGTGGACGACACATGCACCATTATTGAAAGCATACGATGACACTCAACAGATTCTCTGCCACGATTGGGAAAAAAATCGATTACTGCGATGCCAGTCGTAGAAACGGGTTTTCCCGCACACGCCAATTAAAGTGAAAAAGTAAACGGTGATCAGCTATACCCGCGATAACAGGGGTGGGCTACTAAAACATCCCCCTACAGCCCTGTGCTTCCACGGGATGGGATTCTTGTATTGACGTTACATCCCGCGATGGCGCGGCAACCGGCAGCGAACGTGTTAAGTACATTTGTCGGTTACAGATTCATCGGTTTCCGTACATTCGTGGCTCGCTGCATTGAAAACGTTCACGTTCTACGGTCTAGAAGTCACTCGTAGTTGTTCAAACATTCAACTTGAAAATTTTGTGTTACTTATTATGTTATTATAGTGAATAGTAATCTGTCGTATTTTAAAACAGACGTTTTACGTCGAAAACAAAGAAAAGCATACAATTTTAATACAGAATGGGAAGAACAGTTTTTCTTTACAATGATCAATGCAAAATGTGTGTGTGTGAGCTATATATGTCATGCAAGTGTACACTTCCAAAAAAGGAAGCGTCGAAAAACATTTCAAAAGTATACATGGAGGTTTTGATACAGATTTTCCGTTAAAAAGCGAATTGCGTAAGCAAAAATTGAAAGAGTTCAATCGCAATTGACTACAATTATGTTTTATTAAACCCAATACTGTGTGTATCTAAGGCTGCAACAGTGACATCTTTTCGTGTGAATTATGTTTAGCAAAACATAAAAAAACCTTTCGCTGGTGGTAAAATGATTAAAAAAAAAAAAACTTTTCTGGACGTCAGCAATTCATTATTTGACTAATTCAAGAAAAATAATGAAACTATTTCAGCAATTAGGCCCTTTATTATTATTATTGCTACTATTATTATTATTTATTTATTTGCTCATCACACTTACACCAATGGGTAAGTGTGACCGTAATACTTTAAAAATATTAGAAGTGATCCGTATCCTGAAAAGTCTGCCCACTCTTGCTTTAGAGCCGGAGTGGGCATTAAATCGATCGCGATCGACCGGTGGACCACTAAAATATTTTGGAGTGGCCGCCTTCACATAAGACCCAAGACTCGCATACTAAAATAAATATATTTGTGGTACACCAACACCAGTTAGACTGGAGTATCAGCTCTTCATATTGCATGCGACTATGTGTAGATGACATATGCACCATTATTGGAAGCACACGATGACGCTTAACACGTTCTCTGCGATTATAGAGGGAAAATGCGATCACCCCGCGATACCAGCCGTAGAAATGCGTTTTCCCCCACAAGCCGACTAAAGGGGAAAATAAACATTGACCAGCTCTTCCCACTATAACACGGGATTGGCTGCTGAAACATCACCTACAGCTCATACTTCCATGGGATTGGATTCTTGTGTTGATATTACGCCCCGCGATATAAAGCACCCGGCAGCGAACGTGTTAAGGACATACATCGGTTAATGGACGAAGTATATATAAAATATCCTAATTTAAAAAAGCTGCATTTCATTTAACATTATTCTCTTGCACTACTTACCTGCATTTTCAATAAGAAATATAATTAAGATAACATATCCTTCCCGTTTCACAGATGACCACTTGGAATCCAGTGCAAGATTAGCAGTTTGTAATTCTATACCAAGATATTCAAGGCTGGGACGGATAGTATGCAGACTAAGTCTTCTACTAAGATTATAAAATTCTACGAGAACTAACTTTAAATGAAAATGATTTATTTTTTAATGTATTTTGAGTTGTTTGATAATAAATGCATCATTTGATATTATTAAAATTGTGGGTATAATTATGTTTGTATCTTGCGTTTTGCTTAAAACGTGGTTTTAAAAGAGTAAGTTTTTTTTTTTGTACTGTAATTATGTCGGTAAAAGTGTATATTTTGTATTTATTATTGTTAGAATATAAATATTGTTGAGCTTTTTTTTTTTTTTTGTAGCTTACCTCACCTACGCCACTGGGTTTACCACAACATTTTAAAAAAAATTATAAGCAGACTGTACTTTATAAAAGTATGCCCACCCCTGTTTAGAGTTAAGGGCAAATTTTGAGTGTTTTGGTCAAGAAGTTATATAACTATTTCATTTCATACTTTTTAGTGAGAATCAATGTAATAGAAATAGCCTTTATATTAGTTTTATTTGATTTTGAAGATGTTCATCCAGCATAATTATACATTTTTAACACAATTAATTAAAAAAAAGTGATGTGACAAATGGATAATGTGAATAGCACGAAGTTGGTGTGTGTTAAATTTCTAACTGAATTAGAATATCAAAAATTTGATATAATACACATAAAATCATTTTACTTTAGGAATTCAGCGAGTTTTTACCATTTACTTCATAATAGGAACAATAAACACACTGCAATAAACATTTTTTTCAGAAAATATATTTAAACTTTAAAAAAGTTTGATATATATATTTTGAAAAAAAAATGGCTTGTACATATATATTTAATTTTTTAATGCTTTCTGTTATATATGATTCTTTATGTTTTCTAAGGTCAAACAGGAAGTAAAAAAAAAAAGAATGTGTGTCACAATCAGTATAATAAACTAATTTCTTTCTGCTGTACTCCTCTAATTGTAAACCAGTTTCATTGGTTGTAAGAATTTGGAATATATCCTTTGAAAAAAATTAAACTATTTTCTAAGAGTACTTTATTGTTGTATAAATAGAATACAGTCTTGTAAAAAGATTTTAAATTTATATACACCCTTATTCTTATCTTATATTACCAACATCATAATGCATTACTTTCTTACGAGTAAATTACATTTATGCAATCTAATTATTGAATTAACAATGTTATAAAATTAATTAAATAAAAATAGATACCTTAAGAGAGTAAATTTCCGGGTAGAATATTTATCGTTTATACTGACTCTATATGCTATGATTTATATAAAAACGGTTTATATTTGTTTGTATTCAATAACGGTTCTCTTAAATCTTAAAGCTACTAACTAAAATTATGAGAATATTTGACCATACTGAAAACCACTAAATATAAATAACGGACATATAGAACTCAATTACTCTGAGAAGAATCAATTTTATTTTTTTCCCCAATATATGCTTTCTGCAGGTGCCATTTCTAATAAAAATACGTCCTACTTTTGAAAGAAAATTTCAAATACCATGTAATAAGTTTCAAAAATTCTGGAAACTTCAAATAGCCCTTCAATTTCCTGGATAGAAAATGGCGCTGAACTAACTAAACAATTCGGTTTTACTTTTTCTTGAGTAAATACTGAAACTCATCTGCCGCTTTGTTAACAAATAGGTCATCCTTGACACAATTTTATGAACTTCCTTCCGTCAATTTACTTTCTGATGTTACATCGAAATTTTTCGCCTTTTCATAGATCAGAAATCGCTTTAAATATATATATCCGAAAACATTATATGTGTTCATCAGCGAAGTCATGTTATTTAAGTTAAATATATTGTGAATCACATCAGAAGAAATTAATGTTTGTATATGAAATATATTTAAGAAAATTAAGGTAAAATGAATCGTCACAAACATAATTAGAGAAACAAAACAACAACAAAAAGACAAATTACATCTTGAAACTAGCATTATAATTACAAAATTAAGAATCAATTATTTAAACAACAACAATTTTCAAACAAATTTTCAAATCGTATATTATTAAATGAATCAGGGATTGTTAAACTTTTCAGGATTGCGACACCATTTTTTGTACAAAAATTTGATGTCATCTCATAAGCATCGCACAAAGTTTATACATGTTTGGGTACTTCTGTATGTGTTTCATTTGCATGTATTATTGTCTTGCAGTAATAAACACCCGCAATAAGTTTTTACTTTGAATATAACGATATAGAATTTTTTTTAAAATAACAAAATAAAAAAACACATATAATGTAATCCCATGGTAAGTTATACATGAACTAAAATCTGTTTATTTTTTGAGTTCACTTCTAAGATCATTACCTATTATTAAAAACGCCATATGCAAGAATTTAGAAGTAATGGAAATGCTGTGCTTGATTATTTTTAATCATGGCGATCAACGATTAAAATTTGGTATGCTGGTACTCAGTCACGATGTCTTTCTCCAATAAGAATCTAAAAAAACAATTAAACTATTATTATTATTAACGGTGAACACGTTATTTTATAGAAAAAGATATATCGAAATTCCTCATATTTTTGGCGACCCCATTTGGAAACGCTGAAAAATAACGATAAAAAAAGATCAAAAGAATATCAAATATATAACTAGGAAACATGGAGACGTCATTATAATTTTTGCCTTTTTATGCGGAATGTAATTAAAATTTTCGCATTTGAAATAAGAATTGTTCTGTATACAAGAAAAACGTGTGCAATGATATTTCTATTCCAGAAATGAGTTCCATTTTAAGATACAATATTGTTATTGTTCCTTATTCGTTATCGATTCGTTAATGAAAACATTGTGTCCATTTAAAAAAGAAAGGCATTTATTATATTATAATATTTTATCAGTGAGGCGTAGTTTGTTTCAGTATACCATACATATTGTTCTAACCCTCTTGAATAAAAAATAAATGTAAATTTTATCTGAAAATCACTAAAAATATAGATAAAAAGAAGCAAAATAAAATTTTTAAGCAACCACCTGATAAAAATTGTTGCATTCAGTTAACAAAAAAATATCTAATAACTGAATAGGGGAAAAAATGGTGAAAATTTTTCTCTCTTGAATACAACTAAAATAAATTACATTTCGGAAAACGTAAAACCAAAAAATGTTCGTATATAGTAAAAAAATTAAAAACTTGCTTTTTTTTTCTCGATTATTAAACTATTTCTCGTGATGTTAACTATGATTACTAATTTGAAGCAAAGTACATAATTCAGTATTTTTGGAGTAATTCATTCTATAAAGGCATTAAGAAACCCAGGTGTATTATGAATATGTTTATAATTTTAGCTTTATAGTAACTTATTTACTTAAGGTATCCGACTACGTTCGGAACCGTGATTTTAAAAAAGCACATAAATGGATAATTTTCATGATATTTAGTGTCACTTAGATTAGAATACATGTATAAAATTGTGTTAAGGATATTATTAGAACAAAAAATTATTTAAATACAATATTTTGGCAAAAAATTAACTTAGAATAACCTTTTTTCAAAACGTTCTCCTTTTGTAAAAAATGCTTCTATAATAACAATATTTTACTTATATAAAGTAAAGACTCCTCCAGAGAGTCTGAAATTAGATTTTTGAAAAGTTCACATTATTTTTAGAGTTACTACCAATTGAAATAATTATCGGCGGGTTTTTTCTTAAAATTTCTCCCCTCTGTTGTCGTAAAATATGGATAAACCCACTTCTAAGTTATATTTCAAAAATTCTAGTCGAGCCTCTATACAGAGGTCTGAGCTATAGACAGGCAAAATATTATTATAATAGAAATATTTTTCACAAAAGGAGAATATTTTGAAAATGGGTCATTCTATGTTCATTTTTTTCAAAATATTGTACTTAAATAATTTTTTATTGTAATAATATTCTTAAAACAATTTTATATACATTTTCTAACCTAAGTGACACTAAATATCATAAATATTATCCATTTATACGCTTTTGCAATATCACGGATCCGAACGTAGTCGGATACCTTAAGCACATTATCCAAGTGAACTAAATAAAATCAATTGCCTGGATTATTGACTTTAATTAATGAAAAGAGGGGTTTATATTTTGTGTTAATATATACTTCTTTCACTAAAATGTTTGCTATAGCATTGCGTCAGTCTAATAATACTAAGTGAAGTTTTTACAAGAGCTATCAATGACTATTTATATTTGATCACGTGATTCTGATACACCACTACAAAGTAAATATAATAAAGTTTAACTTTTAAGAGGTATTTTTATCAATTATAATAGGTCATTCCAAATATACCTGTTCCTACATTTAGAAATCAATAACAACTGTAACTTTTAATATTATATCACAAGAAGAAAAGTGTGTGTTACTAAATTTCAATGTAAAATGTACAGCTTAAAGTAGAATTGAAACTGATAAGCAAAACCAAAAAACAAATATTTAAAAAAAAAACTTTTTGAATTCCTTCACATATATATAAACGACCAGGTGATATTCCTGTTACTTAACATAATGAAACTGATTAATAATTAATTTCAATTTTGAGTTACATGGTTATTTTTTAATTAAGTAACGCTAAATAAATATGTAACGTTGGCTGCAAAAGGATGTAACACCTTCAAAGAATATTCTTACCCAGACATACTTTATTTGTTAGAGTCTCAAAACTTTTTCTATGTTAGTTGTTAGAATTAAGATTACGTTATAGATCTCATGATTATAAGTAAATTGTAAGTCAGAAACAATATTAACTACCTAAAAATATAAGAGATACTTGCATATTATACCATCGACCAATTCGTCAGATCAAAAAACGTTGCCAAATGCCACGATATGCCGCCAATAGTGTAAAACTGTTCCTACGCATTTACAAACGCAATAATCTTGTTTGTGCATACGATTATAACATTTAACAACGTCTTTTGATTCGGCGAACTTGGTAGACGGTATAATACATAAATACTGCATATGTAATATGATGTAAATGTAGAAATTTCTTATACATTAGACATAAAAAAATGTAATACATTTCTATAGTTTATATTGAACTAAGTTTCATAAACACAAATATTCCATAAAATATCTATCAGAATCCTTATCAGTTCTTGTAAGTCAAATTGATCAGATCTTGATTTACATAAATAATAGTTTGAGAAAAATATACAAAACTATATTTTAAAATAGAATGAATTCGCAAAATATTTTTGTAACCTCTATAATAATATTTTTGCAGGAATAAGTTTAAAAACAATATTATTATTCAGAAAGTATTTGACAAAAATATTTGGCCCCAGTTATTTTACTAGACTCTATAGTTTCAAAATCTTAAAGTAAATCAATGTTGTAATAATATATTGTTTCTAGTAATATTTTTCAGTGATGTTTTTTAATATTGTTTCCATCATATTATTCTTTTTCTCTTGGTTACGATAAGCGAATCGTTTGTTATTCCCTTGCAATGTATAATTTATTATTTAAAATGATTCACTTAAATATTCCTTTTTTTTATAACTGATTTGTTGTTCGGAAAAATAATTTGCATATTTTAACAACCAAATTAAAACCTAACTTAAGTTGTTTTTTGTAGGCCTATTGATAAAAATATCTGAATTAATAGGAGCAGATGATACGTAAAAAAATTTACATTCATCATATTTAATGAGTTCTTTGCAACGGCGAAATTTAAATATCGGAATCGAAAATTATTGTTGCTACGGTTATTTAGTATCACAAGCTCAGCATGAACCTCGGTTTGAATTTTTGAAAAATAAGAAATATTATGAATAATTTATAATAAAATGTGTACAACACAAACTAAGAAATTTCCGCACATAAATGTTCAGTTAAAAACCACATTTAAATTACTACGTTTTACATTAGATTTTTTCATATTCCACCAACTATTTTATTTACTGTTATTGCCAAATACTTTTAACGTTTAAACTTGTTAAAAAGAAATTTTAGCACAAATTTTGAATGCGTTTCGACTATCCGGAACCCGTAAAAGCCTAATATAACGAAAGTGTTATCTCTGTAAATACATGCATGCACATAAATTTTTGTTTTTCATCGAGAAAACCTATCATAAGTGAAATATGTTATTAATTACCTGAAGGATTAGTTTCTAAAATTTTTCAGCAATTACCTAAAATTAAATTTTAAAAAAAAATTCTCTCTTAGTATATACGTATATATTTATATATATTTTAAATTTTAATACTTTTTTATAAATTCTAATATCTGTTTTAAATTCAAATTTTTGCTTTTGTATGTTTCATCTTTAGTGTTCTAATGATTTATGTCTTTATAGTGGACAATAATTAACTATACATAAAATTTACATGTATTGAAGTAGATCACGCGCTTGATTACATGGAGAAAAAATTATTATTAATTGGAACTTATATATACGGAAAAGATGATATACCATATGAATATTATGAGGAAAATAATAATAAAAAATTTTCGAATTTTTTAATATTGGCACAAAGGAGTCAAATTTTCGAAAAAATTGGAAAAGGCTTAATTTAGCTCAGATGATTTTAGAAAAAAAAAAAAAGAATTATTTTTCTACAATACTAATAACTAAAAGCGACGATTATCGATAAGTGAGTACTGAGTAATATTTTTCGGTAATGTTTTTTAATATTGTTTCCATCATATTATTCTTTTTCCCTTGGTTACAATAAGCGGATCGTTTGTTATTCCCTTGCAATGTATAATTTATTATTTAAGTAGATTCACTTAAATATTCCTTAGTAATATTCCTTCTAGTACAATGCACAATGCAACATTACATAACCCAAGACCTCTCTTGCCACACTGACGAATCAGTCCGATCCAGGCTTTTCTCCGCTTCTGCTTTATCGTACACTTATTTTGACATCTTTTAACAATATTTTAATACATGTGATTTTTTTTTTGTAACTATTTATAGTAGGTGTCCTCTCATCGCAATAAATGCTAAAAAGTATTAAAATGAATTTTTTTCTTTATCAAATTACTTTTGACTTTTTACCATAAAGAAGTTTAACTTCATTCCCCTTGTAGCAGTACTTAACATAATAATTCATTTTTTATTTTACTTGTTTCCTTCATTAATATACCAGAGAGCATTTTTTCCACATAGGGGTAAGTTTTTAAATTCTGAAAAAGAAATTTTGATCCACCCTGATATATATATATATATATATATATATATATATATATATATATATCACTTGGTATCTTATTTTATTTTATTATACTATATATATGTGTGTAAAAATTCCCTTTAATTTTATCCTTAATGACTTTTTAATTTTTGATGGTCCTTTCCTTCAGGACTCACGCTTAAATATTTAACTAGTATATCCACAAATACGGGATTTAATCGTTATCGTATCTTGAAAGTGAACAGCTTGCATCTTTTAAAAAGTAAGATTGTATTAGAAACTATCGAGCGTAAGCTTTCCGCCAATCATAGCCTCCGTAAGAAGTCATGCGGGATTTTCCGCTTCATATAAATAGCCAGAGCTCTTTGTCTTTGTTACGTAGAATCCAAGTCCTTTAATGTCCGTGTGTCTTTGTCGCTGATGTTTTTTGTGGCTGTGTTAATCGCCGTAGTATGTATTGTGATATGTTGCTTCTAATAAGTGTCTGTTGTCCATCCTCTCAATGTTTTAAAGAAGAAATTAAAATGTCCTGAAACCAACTATGTATCCTTCCTTCAACAGCTAGAATTAGATCACCACAGCATGTGCAAATAAATACGTAAAATCACTCCCCACCGACCATGATCTATTACACACACACACACACATATTTACAGGGAATGTAAAATGAATTAATGTAAAATTATTTGTGATACACCATTTCGATTTCAATTAGTGAGTA
Organism: Trichonephila inaurata madagascariensis; assembly: GCA_019973955.1. Classification (NCBI taxonomy): domain Eukaryota; kingdom Metazoa; phylum Arthropoda; class Arachnida; order Araneae; family Nephilidae; genus Trichonephila; species Trichonephila inaurata. The sequence continues at coordinate 275,210 of BMAV01011462.1, read as the reverse complement.
AAAATGTGATAAAAATTAGTTAATTTTTTCATCTGAAATACATTTTATGATCATTTATGGCTTACTTTCAAACCGATTCTTGTAAAACTTTTGATCAGTTACATACTTTCACAAAAATTCTTAACTTCAAATTGAGTTTCACACAAAAATATTAATTTCCATGTTTTCGATCTCGGGAAAACAAATGATTGTACATGGAGCAAAACACTTCTATATTTAATATTATCCAAATACTTACAACATTTATTTACATGAGATATTTCAGAAAAATTCGAATCATGTGAAAAAAAGTTGTCTTTGGATTAATTAGTTGGGTCAATTCTCGGTATTTTGGTGCACGTGCGCTTTATCAAAACAAATTGCTGGTTGTTTTGAAAACATACGTTGTCGCTCCTCGGAAGGCAATCATAATAATACGTCAGAAAACTGGTACGACACGTCGACTAAACAGCAACATCAACGAAACCGATATCAGTCGTCGGTTTATCGACCTTCCGATCTTGGTCCTGGATGGCGAGATCGGTCATCCATCCAATCAAAGACTGCAATCTATCGTACGCCCTTTCTCACATCGTATGGACGGTTTTATTTTCCATGCTGTATACTACAACGACGACAACTTTCAAGCGGCTACGATTAAGTAATGTGATTTCAGCGTCTTTTTTCCACCATCTGTGATTACAAGAGAGATGACCTTATTCAACACTCTAGGAAACACATTTGAGTACCATGAAAAATAACTAGGCGAATGAGATAAAAGATTGATGCACAAAGGAAATACTGTCATAGGAATATGCATTTGCATAAGCTTACTTAAAAGAGAAATTATGGCACATTCTTTAAGAAAAATGAAAGTTGTAACGCAAAATTCCCTTTTCAATGTTTTAATAAGAAATAATTTTTTTAACATCGTATCTTAACTTTTCTTGAAACGAATTTGTATTTTTTTCCCTTGTCACATCCAATGTTTATTATGCTAATTAATACTTTTTTATATCTTGTATCATAATTTTAATTTTAATTTAAAAAAAATTTCTGCTTACTTTTATTTATAACGGATACTTAGCGCATTTTCTATTCTTCCAGCATCATGTTTTAAAATTGATCTCTTGCGTTGGATTTAAATCTCATTTCTACTTATACTTTATCTTCAGCGAAACTTTGCAATAAAAGTATATAAAAATCAAATGCATACGAATGTTTTATAATTTTTCTGTTGCATTCAGCACTTATTTTAGCGTTTTCATATTAAGGTACACGACTCGTTCGGAACAGGGATTTTAAAAAAGCGCATAAATGGATAATTTTCTTGATATTTAGTGTCACTTAGATTAGACTACATGTATAAAATTGTTTTAAGGACATTTTGACAAAGGAAAATTGTTTAAATACAATATTTTGGCAAAAAATTAACTTTGAATAATGTTTTTTCAAAATGTTCTCCTTTTGTGAAAAATGCTTCTATTATAATAATATTTTGCCTGTATATAGCTCAGACCTCTGTATAGAGGCTCAACTATGATTTTGGAAACATTCACATTATTTTCAGAGTTACAACCCATTAAAATAATTATCTGCGTTTTTTTTCGTAAAATATGGATCTACTAAATTATATATTTCAAAAATTCTAGTTGAGCCGCGCTGTAATGAGCTCTGAGCTATATGCAGG
>BMAV01011462.1:248606-268541 GCA_019973955.1 Trichonephila inaurata madagascariensis | reverse complement strand
AGTTTTATACATGTATTCTTATCTAAGTGACCCTAAATATCACGAATATTATCCATTTATACGCTTTTAAAATCACGGTTCCGAACGTAGTCGGATACCTTAAGCAAATTTTCTGATTTTACCGTAAATCCTCAAAATAATGAACTGGTAGAGACACAGGTAAGAGGCACAATGTAAAACAAGAAGCATGAAGAATGTATTGTAGTAAAGTATGAATAGACGTTACTTTTATCACTCAGCTGTTTGATGATTGCTTTTGGGCATGAGTGTTCAAAACGGCGCTCAAATAAAAATATAATGAATTACTTGAAAATAATCATAGAAATATTTCAACGTAAGAAAAAGGTACATATGCATATGTATGTATGTGTGTGTGTGTGTTCGTATATATGTAGGTCAGTGGCGCACACAAGGGGGTATCCTGGGGGTCCGGACCCCCCCCAAAGCCCTTGATATTTTTTACGATTGATTATAATTCTAAGAATATAGTACGTAAAATATTTAATTAAGTATTTGTTATTAATTATTAATTTTATTAATTAATGCTAATTATTTATTCAATAATTAGTTTTTTCCCCCGAAAATCGACAAAATCAAAAGGAGCATGATACAAGGATGGTGAACTTTCGACCCCGGACCCACCCCCCTTGAAAAATTCCTGCGTGCGCTACTGATATAGGTATGTGTTTGTTTGTGTGTGGGGACACTGTAGAGTGACTAGTGTTATCAAATTTCAGGTTCGAGTACTGGTGCCACTTGTAGGTTTTTTGGCAAAAGAGCTAAAATTGGCTAAACAGGGCCAAACATTTGTTTAAGTATTAAAGGGTAAAATATAGCTAAAAAGACTGATAATACTCACAGTTCAAATAATAAATTTTCAAAATTTTGAATAAATTGTAGAAATGTAATTTTGAAAATAAAATCAGTCAGATTTTAAGCGAGGGGGGGAGGGATGTTTCCACCAAATCAGATAAGGTTAAAACGGATGAATGAAAAAAAGGAGCACGATAATTACTATAAACGGGACAATCCATCAAGATTTGACAAACGGTGTATGCAACCTTACATGAAGGACATTCAGTAGCATCCTCACCGAATAACAAATGCCTCTATGCGAAGGCAAGCTAAATGTGTCGTGGCTCAAATTCCTTATAGCGTGGTGTGAAGTTTGGAGAAAAGGGTGTGTTTACTCATAAATGTCGTACGCCACTTGATCGAGGTTCAAAGTTTTGTGGCTCGTTACCAAAAACTCTTGCTTTTCTCTAAAGTGTGATGTTAATAAAAAAATCATATTATGTATTTGTGTATGGGAAAATTTGTTGAATATATTGAGAGAAACATTGCACAACAAATGCAATTCTGAAAGTTTTTACCATAGTAGTAAGAACTACAGGGCACAATTTTAAAGAAATGGTTTTATTCATTATATACAATTAACATTATACAGTGGCGCACACAAGGGGGTCTCCTAGGGGTCCGGACCCCCAAGCCCTTCACTTTTTTTCCGATTGATTATAATTCTGAGTATGTAGTACGTAAAATTTAATTAAGTATTTGTTATTAATGATTAATTTTATTAATTAATGCTAATTATTTATTCAATAATTGCTTTTTTACTGTTTTTGTTTCCGAAAATCGACAAAATCAAAAGGAGCATGATACAAGAATGGTGGACTTGCGACCCTGGACACCTCCCTTGAAAAATTCCTGTGTGCGCTACTGTATATATATATATATATATATATAATCTTATTAAAGAAACTCCAATATTTTTTGGAGATGCCAGATAAATTCTATTTTTAGCCAATTCTTGTGATTCTATTTTTAGTCGATAGAAATCAAACAAATTAAAGTAAGCAAATACTCAAGTAAAATACGATAAGAACGTCTCTACAACAACCGTTAAAAAGTCAGACTTTAGACAGTGGTGTCAGTTCTGTATCTTGTAACTGTAAACACAGTTTTATTTTTCCTGTTTTGCTTTATTTTTCTTTCAAATTGGTGAACAAAAATTATTAAAACTCAACATTTGAATTCCTTTTTTTTATGTCTCCAAAATTACGAAACTAAATATAATGATGTAAAAACTTCTTAATCTTGTTTCCTATAGACTAAAAATTAAAATATAATGTTAATATTAAATAATATAAATTAACTATAGATAAATTATAATATGGGATGGTTTATAGTGCTCTTTTTGTCTCCAAAAATTAGATTATAGCAATTTAAAACACGATTAAAAAAGGTTTGCTGTCACTCGTTTATTTTTACTTATATAAATAGTTGAACTCAACATAAAATAACATAAATGATAGATATCAACTAAGCATAATACATATCAATCGAATTTCACTATCAAAAATATTGTAGTTAACGAGCTTCTGTGTTCTCAACTGATTTATAAACTTTAAATGTGAATGGGATTGATTTAAACGAAATATTTACTTATTTATTTATATAAAAATTTCATGAACTTTTTAAATATTGTTTTTACTTAATTGAAGTCTAATTCATTATGTTAAAATAACTGTAAGCAAACTTAAAAGATCCTTGAAAACTTAAAAATAAAATTGTAAAAGAATAATATTTTAGGGTCCCTAGCTCAACTGTAGCTTATATTTCAGTGCAATGGAATGGAAATTTGAGAAGAAAAAAAAAGAAAAAAAACTAAAGAAGTTTTAGTTCTACATAAATATTGTTAAATTTGTATTAAGTCTAAGCGCAATTTAAACCTTGTACTAAATTACTTAGACTACTCTTTCGGTTACAAACATCGTTATTTTGAAACATAATCAAATAACGCGAGCGATACTTGATTAATTAAATCACACTCTTCTCTTTTACTCTTTGTCATAAAGGACAGATTTTGTTAGATGTAATGCGTCTCCTTTCTTATTATTCTACTTAATAGATTTCAATAGAATCTATTTTTCAAATTAATTTTAATTTTTGGCTGTAGAGCAGCAGAGTGGCCCAAATTGTAGATGTATTGTAAAATTTTAATATTTTTTTTTAATTTGGTCTGCTTATATAAGCTATCTGCTTCATCTAATTCAAATATTTATAAATCATTTAAACGTCAATATAATGCGATATTGAAATTTTAAAAAAAGTAAATTCAAATATTCTTAATATTTTTAAAAAGTTTAGCTTTAATTTTTAAGAGAGTACCATTATAAATATCAATAATGTTACACTAAGTATTTAGTAGAGGATATCCTTTGCTTATGATTTGAGCATCCCAGCAATGTCCCATTAAGATAATAAATGTTGATATTTGTATTTTCAATGGATCGGGCATTCGTGCACAAATTTTTAAGCTATGTTACAGATTTGTATAGAATTTACGTTACGGGTGTTTTCTAATCAATCCATTGATTGTGTGAATTCCTTTAATACAGTGGTGGGCAACTGTTATGGCTGGAGGGTCACATTGTAGAAAAGGAGGATACTGGAGGACTGCACCTTTTTAAAATGATTACATTTATTAGTTAACTTTGCATCTGAGAAAAGGTATACATTGTACCATAAAAAGCAATAAATATGTTAAACAAAATATTGTAGTTTTATTCAATTAATTCATTTTGCAAACTTTATATTATCTACAGCAGTGTTTCTCAGCTTTTTTATCGCCTCGGACAGGTAAAGGTTTGATAATTTTACTGCAGCCGCTGAGAAGGGACGTTGATTGTTTATATTTTAGATTATTTTGATTTAATAATTGTAGTTTAATTGTATTTAAATAGGCTTCAGAATAAAATACAGTTCTACCAAAAATGAATATAAAGTGATTTAAGGCTACACCAGCGTTGCTCAAACTGTAGGGTGCGCCCCCCCCCGTGGGGGGCGTGACAACTCTACGAGGCGGGGGGCGTGAGCATATTGAAAAGTCGAAAACAAAAGCACTCAAAAATTGTTAATTTACTGAAAGAAAACAAACAAAATACACATTCTGACATAATAAAAAATAAAACGCATATTTACACTGATATATTACACGTATAAATGTACCAGTGCTACACAATGTATTTGATAATTAATTTAACAATATTAAGATAAGAACAAGTTTAATAATTACCAGTTACCTCATGGGATTGTCATATATAAAATTATATACAAAAATTAACACTTATCTTGATAATTTGTATGGTTTATAATCAATCCCTAAAATACCGATTAAAAGTTTTGCGATTCGCTACCCAATGCCAACCGTTTTCCACGTAGGCGCGTGTATGTGATGCATTGGGGGTGGGAAGAAATAAATAAGAAAATAATCTGAAATAAGTAAATCCTTTGCAAACATTGTCCAGGTCCTTTTATTACAGTCCAAAGCCTTCGGAATGATTTTATGGATAGCAGTGCACAGAAATTATCTTACTTCATAAAGCCGTATATATACGTCCGGAGAAATTAACGTTTGCTGAGCGAGACGTTTATATACGCAGGTGGCACATAAGAGGTTAAAGTCGTATCATAGTTTTAACATCAAAGTATAGTATTATTGAATTTAATATATTGTTATTGTATGGGGGGTGCGATGAAAATTGTGATTAAATATTGGGTCGCGAATATTGAAACTTTGAGAAGCACTGGGCTACACAATACCCTTTTTCAAAAAAAAAATCGAGACAGTAAGAGTAAAAATAACTTATGTTTTATATTCAGATTATATTATTAAGCTGATTCTGAAAGAGTAAAAAGTCAGATTGACCAATCATTGTTTTACAATTTCAAAAATTTAAGAATTTCTGAAGTTTTGAAATTTTTAGTCATTTTAAGTTATTTATGTTTCTTAGATTATTGCAAACAAAAGTTAGTATGGATTTAAAAGTCTGTTCCCTTGTTGATTTGGAATAATTATTTGTCTTGAAAAACCTGAAAAAAACAGGAAAATTTTTAAAACAGTAACTTAAGTATTTTTTTTTTAAAAAAAACTAGAGATCTCAGCCCTTAATCCATACTAAATTTTATAGAACATATGCTTAGGAGTAAATAAAAAAAATTTCAAGGCTCTATGATGAACAGAAAAAAAAACCTTAGGGATTAGAAAGCACTTATTCCTTCAAAATTAAAAGTCTGAGAAAAACGCATTTAAAGTTTGTAAAGGCATAAATCAAAACCTTATAAGACCAGTAAGGCTCTAATTCTTTAATATGTTATTTTTCAATGTATGCGTCCTACATTAAAACACTATTTTAATTAAATATGACTGAAAATAAATTTTGTTATAAAATATATTTTTGCGTAATATTGATAGCATTTGTTACGACGACAGTTTATTCAGTTTAATCTTAACCTAATATTTTCACAAGAGTTTGGAAACACAAAACATTTATGTACAAAATATAAGGGATGCTAACTTAAGTTAAAAATAGCCAGATTTGTTCATGAAATTTAATTTTTTTCGGTTTTAAATTGGGGCCTTTTAGGAAGGTTTAGCTCTTGTCTTACGACTTTAAAATACTAAAATATAGTACTACAATATGCTTAGTATAATGTAGTTTGGAACATCAAGGGAATATTCAGTTTTATCTGCAATACTTGAATTTAGAATACTTGTATTTGGAAGTCTAATTGCAGTATCAGTTGAGAATTGATTTTTAGATGTATCATTTTCAGTAATATTCCATCTCTTTGAAATATTATTTCTCACAACAACCTGAGATTGTTAAGGCCATGGCCTTTTCTCAACAGGAGAAAATTAATGAAAGCTTCTAAGTTTCATAAACTATTTTTTAAAGCTAAAATTGGCCTTGAAATCAATTTTAATTAATTATAAGAATTCAAAAAAAATAAAAGCAAAATCAAGCAGAAATGATTTTGACAATTGGAATTAATAAACATGTCACACTAAAAGATTTGATTGTACTCGAAAATATTTTTAATTAATTCAATTTAAAAGTAGGAAAATGTTTTAAAATGAAACCGAAACAAAACCATAGTCGGAAAACTTTAAATGTCTTTAAAACTAATTTGTTGACAGGTCTGAAATTTTGTGCCAAGCTTCTCATTGATATGAGCCACAAGAAAAGGCAAACAAACAAACAAAATTTCGGTAATTATAAAATTTGTACGGTACTGTGTAGTCTCAATATGGAGTACAAGGGGATTTCCATGGAAAGTCGCACAAACCCGAGATAAATACACCATCGTAAATAAAATTGAAATAATTTAATGTTCCTTGAGCGGCCCGGTACCATTTGATCCACGGACTGGTACTGACCTAGAGGTGGGGGACCACTGATCTCTAACTTAAAGTACATTTAATTTTAGAATTAGTTTAATGAGATAAATGTACCCTATCACACTTTTCTATAGTTTTTTGAAAATCAAGAGTGAGACTGCTTGTTGTGAATTTTCATCACAGCCTGCAAGTTATTGTCAGCTAACTTGCACCTATATTTGTTCTTGTTTATCTTCATGCAAGAAAAACTATGCCCCCAAATGTACGTTGATCCAAAAAAGAGAGCATTTTCTGTCCGTTCGGTTTTCCGATTCTCTTGGTAAGCCGGGAAAAAAAAGTGGCCTACCAAGCTATTTGTCCTATTTTCCCACCCGTGCTTAAGTATATTAAGTCAATGTTTACACATCTTTTCTGAGTTACAAGGAGCTGAATTTTGTAGAAAAATATATGAAGTATTATTGGGAAACAGATATTTAGTATAAGCCAGCAAGATTGTATATGTATTTCTATTCAGCATGTTTTCAATTATCTGTAGCCGGTACACCGTCTAATGACATATTAGTACATTCTCATATTCTTACGCTAGTAGGATGCTTGACATTTGGCTAATTATAATCTTGGTTTAAGTTCCTCCCGGATACTTATCGGAGATATTTTCGGCTATTTTTGACTATTTTTCATATTTTTGACCATCGGAGATATTTTTGACTCTCAAATCAGGATATTTTGTTCTCATCAGGTCAAATTTTGCTCCATTTTGGTTATTTATCTAATAAATATGTTCGTTCATCGAATCCTTTTCTAACATTACTGTAGTTCAGATGACGGTTTTCTTTAAATCATACTAAAACTCAAAATTTGATGGCATTGAACGTTTTTTAATCAATCTTGAACTCGCAGAAACACCGACTAGATTCATTTTATTTACGGAGGCTTCAGATGACATCTCGTTGTCTTTAAAGTTTATATCATTTTTTTAGGTCAAAACCAACTTCAAAAATATACTCTTTCTTCTCTCTAAATTTTTTTTGCCAATTTTGTCTGTCTGTTCAATAACTATTCCACCAGATTTACAAACCTTCCATACTTTGAATTTATTAAAATTGAGGAACCGATTTTTTGCTAAGAAATTCTAATTTTTAATACATGTGTGTGATATGATTTTATCTCATTTTTAATTAAAGGTAGTTTATTATAAACAGAAAATCTTTTCTTTTCATAGTATGAAATAGCAACGAAACTTCCAAGAGCAATTTTTTTTTCTTTAAATATATTGCAACAGGTTCCCTTCAAGTTCTATTAACCCTTTATGGCAAATACTTTACATGCATTGCTTGATTTGAGAGCGTCTTTCGGTTAAAAAAAAAAAACGGGATGTATGCAAATGAGATATATAATTTAAGGTATCCGACAACGTTCGGAACCGTGATTTTAAAAAGGCACATAAATGGATAATTTTCATGATATTTAGTGTCGCTTAGATTAGAATACATGTATAAAATTGTCTTAAGGCCATTTTGACAAAAAAAACTATTTAAATACAAAATTCGGCAAAAAACTAACGTAGAATAACCTTTTTTTAAAATGTTCTCCTTTTGTGAAAAATGCTTCTATTATAATAATATTTTGCATGTATATAGCTCAGACCTCTGTACAGAGGCTCAACTATGATTTTTGAAAAATTCACATTATTTTCAGAGTTACAACCATTTAAAATATATAATTATCGGCATTTTTTTCTTAAAATTTCCCCCTTTGTTGTCGTAAAACATGGATAATCCCACTTCTAAGTTATATATTTCAAAACTTCTAGTTGAACCTCTGTACAGAGGTCTGAGCTATATACAGGCAAAATATTATTATAATAGAAGCATTTTTCACAAAAGGAGAATATTTTGAAAATTGGTCATTCTATGTTCATTTTTTGTCAAAATATTGTACTTAAATAATTTTATTTTTTGTAATACTATTCTTGAAACAATTTTATATACATTTTCTAATCTAAGTGACACGAAATATCTTAAATATTATTCATTTATTCGCTTTTGCAAAATCACGGTTCCGAACGTAGTCGGATACCTTAAAGTTAATTGAATTGAGTTCGAAGAGGAAGACAGCAGTAAAGGGTGTTGATGTTAGTTTGAGTTATATCAATGAGAATTGTATTCTGAATTGTCAACGTATCTGGGTATAGCATTCGGAACCATGTTATCCGAGGATATAAAAGATAGCTGTGCGTCTTAATAAGTAAAATTTCTATTGTAATTATTATTGGTTAGGCTTATTTGCTCCTATTAGCTATTTATGATCTTATTATATTTGAAATTATATTAAATATAAAAAGGTTGTTGGGTTTTAGAGATGTTTCTTCCTCTTCACTTGCCCCTCATACTCACGCGAACGGAGGCTCGTTATAGTACAATTTGAAATAAAAGAGATGAGAAACACAATTACTGAATTTCCTAAATTGAAACCACGCTGTATCTGCATTGCTTATTCAAGTGTAATATAAACTGAACTACGACATATTAAATATGACCTGATACTTAAGTTTAATTCCACTTTTTTTCAACGTTTATTATTTGCTTTGGTTTCTTCAATACTTCAAATAGCGTTCAAATATTTTTATGTTAATAGTTATATCCATTTGTGTCACTATTTTCTATTCTTATTTTGAAAGGATTTGCACTTTCCGTTTCTTTGCAATTTTTCTTTTTCGTTTTTTTAATTATAAAACAGACTTCTACAAAAACTAATTATGTTTAGTTCATTCAGTAATAGTTCAAAAACTTTCGATATCTTCTAATTATTATATATTACGGTAAATGAGTAGTTATTTGTTTTACTAAACAAATAATTGTTCATTATAGATGTAAATAAAACACTGTCGGACTCAACTATCAAACATGTATTGAATTAATTCGTGGAAAAAATTATAAGGAAAAATTGATCTTTTAAACTAAACTAAGGAAATCTCTACACAAGAATGTTGCTTAATTTTTTTTTTACTTTATCTTATTTAGTTTTAAACCAAAAATACATCATCATTATCAGAGAAGTTTTTAATCTATAAACTTCATACTTAAAGATTTGTTGACGTTGATTCATTTTTTATCATCTACTAAAGAAACATACATAGTTGTTTTTATTCCTTCAAAATGTGAATCAAATACTAATGCAAAATTCTCTGAAACAATGAAACGTATTTCTATAAAATGCCTCCATTAAAGGATTTTAATAAAATTATATTATATGATATTTTGTATATTTCCATTGCCTCATTATGTCTACTTTAAAATATTCGCATTATATATTTCATGTCCTAAATCTAAATGTTCTGTACACTCTGTTTATAAAAGAATGAGAAACAAAAAGAAAAATGGTAATAAAAGGAAACAATTTATTGAAATGCAATGGAATATTCACAGGCTGTTAAGCAAAAGAGGCTATGCTACGGGGGAATAAAAGAGGAAAACAACAATTTGTTTGTAAAAAAATATTTAGTAGCAAATGTTTATCAGTAGGGCGTGTGACCACCTCTACTAGAGATAAAGGTTCGACAACGACAATTCATATCTGGAAGCAGGTCTTCAATCTCGCTTTGCAGTATCTGAGTTGATTCTGGAAGTTAAGTTTTCGGGGAGAATTATACACAGAACAGAAAAACATCTCCCCAGCAAGTCCTAGACATGCTCTATTTGGTTCAAGTCTGGCGAATGCGCTGGGCCATTCCATTCGAAGCAGTGTTTCACATTCCACGTATTGGTTGACAAAGCGAGCTCTATATATTCGTATGTTGTCGTCCATATAAACATGGTATCATGACTCATGGCTTCCACATATGAACGAACATATGGGTCCAGGATTGCATCCCATTAAATAACTGCTGTCACTGAACTAGGACGAAAGACGTGAAGATCAGTTCGGCCGTCGACTGGTGTCCCTGTCCCAAACCATGACATCAGCACTACTGTATTTATGTTTTTTCAGTGATACTGTGAGCCTGAGATTGGAGTTCCTGGAGTTCTCCAGATCCTTAACCATCTGGAATCGTTGTTTATATAAAATCGAAACTCATCGGTGAACAATACATTGACCTGCAGTGAACCTTTTCAGGGGTGTCCATTGAATGTGATTCAGAACCCACTGTAACCAAACTCTTTTGAGAGACGACGTCAATGGACACAAACTGTTGATCATCTGGAATACAGATGACTTTCATGCAGCCGTTTGCAAACAATTTGTCGAGATATCGCTATTCCTGATGACGTCTCAACGCTCAAAGAAAGTTGACGGGTTGAATTCCTTGGATAACGCAGAGCTTGTAGACACAGATAAAGGTCCTCATCGGCTGTTGTAACCTTGGGACGTCCACTACTCGATCTTCGTGATACTGTATGTTCATTTGATAGCGATTCTACAAGCGGCTAATGATCGAACGATTGACATTTAAGGCTCCGACGATCGTTCCCCAGATTGGATCCATCCGATTTCTTAGCAGCTCATGTTTTTCCTCAAATGCAATCAACGACTCATTTTCAGATATTTGTAACAAAGAAGTGAAGAAATGAGTGCCGAAGAAATACCAACGGCTGATCGCATTATGTAGTTCTAAGTGTGGTTATGCAAATATTTTACTGTGGAACTGCTATGCAAAGTACGTGTGAAAGTTTTCATGCTGTAACCTTTTTTCTTCTCCAGTTTTGCTAATTATACTGTTTGTTGCTTGTTTTTTAGAGTGTAGCTTAAATTAATGTTAAAAATATAATGTCTTTACTGTAAATTCCAGCACATTTATATAGTCCTTTAAAAAATAACTTAACTAGTAAGAAGTTTGTAAAAAATATATTAATATAAAAGTTTTAAAAAATTTGCAATTCAATTTACATTTTTCAATAATTTATAACCTACATTTTACTTTCCATTAGTTTCATGCAATAATTTTATCGCTGATTTTTATTTTACATTAAATGAAGAGCAATTTAGAGTATTTTTTACGTCTTAAGGAAATCAAAACGCTAATTGCCAGACTGCTCTTTTTCCCCCCTGCTTTCGGTCATTGAGGATAAATACATCGTTTTAGACCTTGAATGTTCTGATAAAGAAAATGAAACTGCGTGTCTTCTTATTTGAGTATACTTTAAAATTTCTTTTTTATATTCATTTTGAAATGTTAGTAATGGATTTGAGATGGTGATGTAACAAGTGTTTTTGTTCCGCAAATTTAAAAGATGTCTCTACCTGATATTATGTAAGTTGGATTATCTCCAAGTTTGCATTTTTTATCTTCTTGTACTTAATGATAGTTTATTCCAGTAAAAGTACGTAGATATCTTCAGCACTTCAAAATTCACATTAAGACTTGTTTCATAAGTGACCTATTTTAGTAAAACTTTACATGACCGCGAAGAATAACACCTTTTTTTTCTCTTAATTATTGTTAATTCATCTTTTCTTGCACTTAAGGGTGTTTCAAGGTTAAAACTAAAACCACGAAAATCACACATGAACTTTTAGGAAACGTCTAGAATGTCAATTTTTCTCAAGTTTATGTTTTGAAACAGTTTTGATGGAATAATAATTAGTTTTGCATTACTTTCAGCGATTTTTGAACAAAAGGAATTATTCAAGAACCAATTAGCACAATAAGTATTTCAAAATTTTAGGTTGGAATCATAGTTTTGGTAAAAATACTTTTTCCGACACTATTTGTTAATAAAATATTTAATACGAAATATTCTAGTATTTTCTTAGTATTCATTTTGCTAAACTGCAAGTAATTGTTATGTTCTTTTTTTTATATCTAAAACACAAATAGTAGCTGATATAATCAGATTGCAAACTGCATAATAAATTTTAAACATCTCTCATAAAAACAAGTTTGTTTTCAAAAAAAAGTTGAAATAACGGTAATAATCACGTATATGAAAATAGAATTGTCATTGCCAATAATTGCCTTATGAATGATGAAAAAACATTTACTGCATTTTGGGGTACAAAACTTTTAATTCTTTGATCAACTTTTCTGACATAAGAAAATATTTTCAAAACTAATGAAATCAATACAAATTCTGTTATACATTTATCATTTCAATAATAATAATAATAATGTTAACATTTATACGAATAACTTACTTTTCGTGTCTCACTTTTTGTATTCGTGCCTGAACGTGTTATTTCCTACCATTCACTCCCACATAGTAAAATGTATGTTTTAGTAAGCCGCATCCTCCATCAAAATTTGTCCCATGACCTTAGAATCACCCTGTATGCATTCAATGCTAAGGCATAGTTTCTTTGCAAAAATGTGATTGTGTCAACCCCGCAGAGTGTGCTAATGCTTCTCACACGCATTCACGAACAGATGAGCATATGTCACCTTTTAGAGCGGGGTTGGGCAAACTTTTCCAGAGTACGGACTACTTCTAATTCTTTCAAGGTGTTGCGGTCCCCTCAGTGACGTAGGTGTGGTGAGGTAAAAAAAAAAGGTCTACAATATTTTTACTATAACTTAATAATAAATATGGAATATGTACTTACCTGCATAGTTACAATAAAATAAACTTACACTTTTAAGATTGCTTTTAAAACAAAACCCAAGATACAGACATAATAATAATAGCCTCAAGTATAATAATATCAAATGAGGCATTTGTTATGAAACAATTCAAATATAAAAAAAATAAGACATTTTTATCTTAAGTTAGTGCAAATGGTTATAATCAGTAGAAGACTCAGTCCGCATACACTGTCAGCCAATCTTGAATATTTCGGTATAACTAACTGCTAATCTTCAGGCGTTTACCTCGAAACGTCTTGATGGTCCACCGGTCGACTGCGATCGACTTAATGCCCACCATGGCTTTAAAGAAAGCATTTAACAGACTGTGATAGCCTGGTGGCTATGGTCACGAACTCGTGGCCAGCGTGCCATAAGTTCGAAACCTTGTACCACTTAAAAACCGCCTTGTAGAGGGGCTGATACGCGTTAAATCTCTCTTGGCTCTAAGTACTCCCGTTGGTGTGGTAGGAGTTTGGAGAAGGATAGTGTCAGCTCAGGCGTCATCTTCGTCGTTTGACTGAGGGTCAAAATTAAGAAGTCTGTTACCAACAGTTCTCGCGTTGCTTTATAGTGTGGCATACATAAAACTCGCACTCTCATATATCCTACTTCTTCATAGGCTACCTCTTCATAGGTTTTTAAACTATAAAATGTATATTAGGTTATTGAAGAATATGATTTATTATATATATATATATATATATAGTAATATAAAACGAATGTATTTTTCTATAATTTCGAAGTAACAAAGCAAAATAGTTGATTATGGTGATTTCACCAATTGAACAACTTTAGGGCAATATCAAAATGTTTTATAAAATTCACTGATTTCAGCATTACCCTCAGTAGCAAAATTAATAGTGATAAATATAATAAAGAGTAGAGAATATTAGGTATTATACTGAATGAAACAAAAAAAAAATATAGATATACAGAGGAAAAAAGAATCCAATTCGTACCATTAAAATGAAATTCATAGATTGTTTCTTAAGGGTTTTTGAATCTTCAAAAATGCAATATAATAAGATTTTTTGAGAGAATAATACAGTGTGTGTGTTGTTGTTGTGACTAATGCTACCTGCCTGACGAAGTCAGTTCGAGGCCCGCGAAATTCATCGCGGCTAAGGGCTAGAATTTTTAGGCCTGTCGTTAGCCTTAACTTTGAGCACCATGCTGGTGACTACGATTTTGCTCGGTTCCACCCCAATTTAGAGAAAAAAAACTCTGAGGGTGTCCAGGGACCTACCACCTCTCTTCCCCCAACGACACGAGAGGACTTGCGGCTCGACGGCTATTTGGAGTACTCCCATGCCGCAAAGGCACTATACATTTACAAACATCCATGCCTTCTCCGGGATTCCGAACCCATCTCTACGGCATCGCAGTCAGCGTCGCTAACCACTATACCGGTTGGGCGACGAAAATAATACTTAAAAAATTATATAACTTTTAAAAATTTATATTGATAAAACTCTTTTGGAATTATTATTTTTATTTTCTCTGACTATTCTCCATTTTACATCAGCCAAACTCTAAACTTTAAATACTAAAAGAAATCAAATTTCATGAAAATCTAAGAAATTTGTTCGCGATGTATTGAAAAAAATGTTTATTTTATCCATCAGTACACACATCGAATTCCTCCAAAGAAAATGTATAGCTTTTAGAATTTTTTCAAGTTATCAAGGGCCTTTAAAAAAAATGTCGTTCCATTGTTCTAGCAGGCTTAGTGAATTTAGACTGATTTAATGAATTTTATAATCTAAACAGTTTGTGGTTTATTTTAATAAAATAATACCTATAGTATATATAATAATACATGTGCAAAATGCACATGATATATGAATTAGTAAGTAAACACATGGTAAGCGTATGACATCGAAAACGAAAACTGTCTTTTAAATAAAAATATTCGCTCATTTTTTTTCAAAAAAAAAATTGCTTTATTTTCATTGTTTTGAAGCAATGCTATTCGTAAGCCTTTAGATGAGAGGGCTTTTAATTGATACATAGTTGAAAGTCTAATCACGAATATATTGAGACAAATTATATTACTTGCAAATAGTATCATTGCTCTTCCCGCCTAAATACGTTTATCTGACTTATAATCTCCTTTAAAATAGATATCTTCCTGCCCATATCTCGTCGTGTCTCTGGGAGTGATTTAAATTAGTACATTTGTGTGTTGTAGTAAACGGGCGTTGGTTACCCTACCCTTTTGACGTCATGGAAAATATCCGCTGTTTGCTACAAATATATATACAAATAGCCGCCACTCACATCTTACTTCCTGTTGATACACTAAAGGGCAGAATATAACAGCATATCAGACTCACGTGCTACCAACGTGCTCAATTACGACGAAAAGGTGTAAGGGCCATAAAAGAAAGCATTATGTAAGATAAACTTGAATTTTAATCTAAAATTACAAGTCGTTAGATACTAATAAATGTAATTTAAGAAAGCAACTAATTAGACTTAATTTTTGTCACCTATTTTGAAATATATTTAGCGCATAAAAATATTTTAGTAAAAAATAACAAATTTCAAACTTTTGATTAATTTGTTTTTAAGATTTTCTGTAACACTTATCACATAACCTTTCTACCTCATACCAATAAGAAGTTCTAGGTATTTGTGTTAAAACCAACATCTCCAAAGAAATTGATACATGTATAAAACTCTAACAGGAATCAGTCCCATTTACACAAAAATTGTACTTGTGTATAATTTTGGCAATATTTTTATATTACAATCTAAATGAAGAAGCTCAGTTTCATTAAAATTTCCTAAAATTTAAGCTATAAATAAATAACTTGCATAGATAAATGGGATATAGTCATCAACTATTAAGGTATCCGACTACGTTCGGAACCGTAATTTTGCAAAAGCGTATAAATGGATAATATTTATGATATTTAGGTGTCACTTGGATTAGAAAATGTATATAAAATTGTTTGAAGAATAGTATTGCAATAAAAAATTATTTAAGTACAATATTTTGACCAAAAATGAACATAGAATGACCCATTTTCAAAATATTCTCCTTTTGTGAAAAATGCATCTACTATAATAATATTGTGCCTGTATATAGCTCAGATCTCTGTACAGAGGCTCAACTAGAATTTTTGAAATATATAACTTAGAAGTGGGTTTATCCATATTTTACGACAACAGAGGGGAGCAATTTTAAGGAAAAAACACCGATAATTATTTCGAATGGTTGTAACTCTGAAAATAATGCGAATTTTTCAAAACTCATAGTTGAGCCTCTGTACAGATGTCTGAGCTATATACAGGAAAAATATTATTATTATAGAAGCATTTTTCACAAAAGGAGAACATTTTGAAAGAAGATTATTCTAAGTTAATTTTTAGCCGAAATATTGTATTTAAATAATTTTTTATTGTAATAATATTCTTAAAACAATTTTATATAATTTTCTAATCTAAGTGACACTAAATATCATTTTTAAAATCACGGTTCCGAACGTAGTCGGATACCTTAAAGTAAAGATGTGTTGGAACGCAAATATGATTGATGGATATATAATTTTATACACTCTCTGATCTACAACTCAGTATTATAAATGGAATTTAAATTTTATAACTCTTATTAGTATTTTGGTGCGATATGTGCCTTTTCATAACAATTATTTTTATTATTTTGCTGAACGACACTCATTTAGCTTGGTTTTGTGTTAACGTCACGCTAGGAATTACATAGAGGCTATGATTATGGTCTCCATAATTTTGAATCACGGTCAACGACGAGGACGATACTTGGCCTCATGCTTTACTCTTTCAAACATATACATTCGGACCTCTATTTAACGAAGTCGCTAAATCCAGGAAAAAAAGTTCGTTTTATGAAAAATTCGTTATATAGAGGTTCATCTTTTAATATACTTTATAAATCACATAAAACAAATTTTAAATTCATAAGCTCTACATATTAAAAGAAATAATTATTCACACCGTTTTGTAAATTAATATCTATTTATTTCATACATCTTACACACCAAAAAAAGAAAGAAAAACAAGAAAAAAGAATGTCAAGGAATACACTGTAGTATTTTTAATATTAAGAAAATAACTTAAAATTAAAATTAATAGATTTTAAGGACATTTTATAATTTAAAGCATACAAATAATTTTAAACATACATTATTTTATAACATCATTTATTTATCGAAGATGTTTCCAGTGAACTGGACAATCGGGGTTAAAGGTTGCACTTCTTTGATGAAAAGCTCAGAATTCTATTGCTCTTGGCGAGTTAGGCACCTAATAAAACCAGTTCAAAATGTATGACCACCATAAAATACGTTAAAAGAGAGTATAACTTTAAATGTCTAGAAATACTTTGTAAATAGAGAGAGAAAAACTGAATCACAGGAGAAAAAGTTTGTTATATAGAAAATGTACTTCTCTATTGGAAGGTTGTTTTACGAAGAAAATCGGGAAATGTTCTTGATTCCAAGAAAAAGTTCGCTATATAGAAAAATTCGCAATATAGAGCTCCGTAATATGGAGGTTCTACTGTATAAATATGTTAGACATAATGAAATTTTTAGAAATTTGCCTTTTTGTGTCTGCAGTCTTCTCAGTAGAGTAGTTACATTGCTGCTAAACAGTTATAAATACATAAAATTAATTTGTTTCATTATTGCACATTCAAAGACTGAAATTGGTTAATAGTAAAATAAGCGTGATGCCTGAAAATTATTTTAGCTGAGCTCCCTGCTGCATGATTTAGGGGTCTCAGGGGTGTTAAATTTCTCTAGAGGTCTGAAAATATAAACAATATTCAAACAGGTATAATTCTTTTAAATTTAAATTAAATACTTCGAATCTTTTACACATTATTTATAAAGGAATGAGGCTTGAGAAAAGTATAAAATGTTTAAAATATAATCATAATTTTAAAAATCATAAGCATATGCAAATTCTTAAAATAACTATTAAGTATTTTTTGCGTTGTGCACGCTATTTTCTAAAATAGTAGCCTCTGATGTATAAAACTTTATAGAATTTTATAAAATGCATCATATTCTTTAAACCCTACCTAATTTTAGTATTATTTATTTTGCATTTCAAAATATTTGTAAAATATTGCAATTTCTTAAATATTTTTTAAAAATGTATTTTTTTAATTTATTAAAATATGTAAGTTATTATTCTATTGATATAAAAATAGCTATAGTGTAATAAGGATACATTTAACTTTATAAATCAACTTGTAGAGCTAGTATAATTAAAGCTACTATTTTAGAAAATAGCATGCGTGGCGTAAAACTTAATAAATTTTTTTATAGAAAAGTTTCTTATTTTCATGTGCTTATAATTTTTAAAATTATGATTATATTTTAATTTTTTATACTTTTCTGAAGCCCTATTCCTTTATAAATAATACGTAAAAGATTCGAATTATTTAATTTAAATTTAAAAGAATTATATCTGTTTGAAAATTGTTTATATTTTCAGACCTCTAGAGAAATTTAACACCCCTGAGAGACCTTAGAAACTTACATAGTTAATCATAAAGCTCTAAAACTCCGACTCTGATTTCACAGTAAAATCAAAGTTTATGCGTCAGAAAACACGACACACACAGAGAAAACGTATATATCAGATAATGATCTGAATGAAAATTTGGCCGCATCATGCTGCGAATTTTCTTAAGGTTAACAATTTTCTCTTTGAAAAGTCTCTGAAAATACTTATTGCCTTTATTTGATTATATAATTATTATTATTATTTTAAAATAATCCTGTATTCTTACAGAAGTCGTTGTAGACTAGTAGTTAAGGGCACGAATTCGTAGCCGAAGTGGTGTCGCAGGTTCGAATCCAGGTGTCACGAAATACCTGTTGTATAGAGGGGGGACTGATACACAAACTCTTTAAATATATCAAGGTTTAATGTCTTCCCATTGGTGTAATAGTTAGGAGACTGGGGTGCCAGTTCAGGTGTCGTCCTTGCCACTTGACCTATGTTCAAAATTACGAGGTCCATCGCCAATAGCCGTCGTGCAGCTTTATAATGCGACGATAATATAACTTTTACTCACCTAAATTGTTGAAAATAATCTTGATAAAGAGTTTACTTTTTTGAAATGCTGTTAACAGTTAACTTCAAGGTTTAAGAAATCGAGCTAAATTGGATAGTTTTTTTTATTTCACATATATATATATATATTTCATTTAAAAAATAATAGAAAATCTTTTGAAAAAAAATAATAATAAGTGATATTATTGGATTTTTATTACTTTATTTAGATTAATTTTGGAGTAGGAAATCGATGTCAATGAAAAAAAAAAGGCTAATAGACGTTCAATTTTAAATAAAACGATAAAAGGACGTGACACACAATTTTTTGTCTTTTTATGTAACTTTTCCTGAAACTTTCAATGGTGAAATTGATATTCTTTTATTAGTTATAAAATAATTGCCGAGTTTGTGTTTCACAAATTATTATAAACCTTTCCATTATCCTTGGCAAACAATATATTCGGATTTATGTGTTAATTTATATATAAAGTAATTCATGGTTTAACAAGTGCTGCAAAAAAATTTTACAAGCAAATCACAATGTTTACTTAATAATATATACAGTATAATAATGTTCAATACGCAACGCTTTTATTCAAAATTTTAACAAAACGAGCAATTGCAAAAAGTATTTTATTTTGATATTTTATTCTTTTTTTAAAAAAAAATCTCTTCTTTAAAAAGTATATTTGAACTTCTACCAATATTTGTGAGTTTTTTTTACAATGAAGTTAGATAGATTCCATATATTTAAATATAATAATCATTAATTTCTCTCCGTTATTGCAATTTTAAGAAAATAAAATTTTTGGTGCAAATCACCATGTTACTTAAAATACATTTGAATTATTGCATTAGAGAGCTTGAATACTCATTACAACTTCTTCATTCTATGATGTTGAATCACTTCCCCCCTTTTTTTGCGAGTATTCCCAGGTCGTTCAAACATCTGAATCAACAATACAATGGCGCCAAAATAGGCACAGACCTTATTTGTTCATTACCTTATGTGGTTCGGAATACGTGGTCCAAAGCTTGCAATGGAGGATTAGTCATTTCATTCTTTTTAATATAAACTTTCTTTTACACACGATTCCCTTCTAAAAATAGTTAAATTTATTCAGCTTTGACATTA